>SRMA01026643.1:160966-298989 GCA_007224835.1 Danionella cerebrum | reverse complement strand
TGTGTAATGTAATGGACAAATATTTGTAAAAAAAAAAAAAAAAAAAAAAAAAAAAAAAAAAAAAAAAAAAAAAAAAAAAAAAAACAGTTTAAGGGTAATTTATTAGAGCAAATTGCAAAGTAGCTAAAGAACGCTCCCAAAAGGCCTCAGACTTCTATCGGTTTAAGGTTCAGTCAAGATGGATGTACAGTGAGTTGACCAAGCTTTTTCAAGTTAAATTCAAGGAAATGGTTTTATGATGTTTAAAGAAAACAGAATGTTGTAAACCGGTTTTATAACATATTTATCTCGTACATTTTTTAAAATGGATTATTATATCACCTGTGATTGTGAACTGGAATCCTGCCAACCTAACCAAGAAAAGTGAGTATATGAATAAGATTACATAATAAATAAAATAAGAGTTGTGAATAAATAGCAATACTATAGTACAAATTTAACCAAAACTTTAAATTATCATTATTTTTCAAATAACACACAATATGTATGGATAAGTTGTTTAAAGTCTGCAGAATTTTTGCTTGAGACAGTCAAAATATTTTTGGGCAGTTATGAAGACCGGCTAAAGTACACAAAATTATTTAAGTTTAAATTCACAATGACTCTACAAACTAGTTTTACAAGCTCCCCAGAATGCTTCATAGTTTCTGTAAAACTTTAAAGTGTTTTAAAATTCCTTCCCCATTCTATAAAACATTTTACATTGAGTAGTTTTGGATTGGAACTAGTTTAAAAGGCTGCATAGTATTCGCCATGTTATTTAAGAGCTAAATAAAGCTGCAGAAAAAGATAATTTAACTAGATCTTGGATGGACAACCACACTCGAACTCAATTATAACGACCAGTGCTCTGAATGGTGGTTCTTTTGAGCCGCCATAAATTTAGTTTTACAGCTGCATGATGGTAACCTCTGAAAGGTTAAGGGCATGATTCTAATTGGGGCCACAGTAACATTCATTGTAAACAGTGAGCAGTAAATCAGCAGCTTGTTGTAATGTCTCAAGAGCACTAGACGTCTGTGTGGCCAGATGTGTAGTTGATCATCAAGTTGAAGTTGCTTTGAAAAATGTCAGAGACATTATTTGAACATAAGTTAAAAATAATAAAATGGATTCAACAACAACAACAAAAAGATTTTGGAGTTAAAATGGTATACCTTGAGTAAAGTATTAGCACACAGTACATTTTAAATACATATTGTTAAGAGGATTATTAAGTTATAATATTTAATAAGTACTTATTTTTCTTTCTTCAGATTTAAAAGTCTCTAACTCCATGGAATAAAGTACTCGAAAAGACATTTTCAGCATTGTGTGCCTGTGCTAACCTAACGTTGCACTTCAGAATCATGGTCTTTTTTTTCAGACTCTCAGTCATGGGTGTCTCTGCTGGCACTTTACGTGGTTCTGGCTGTGACGGTTGGCGGGGTCCTGCTCTGCTGGTGCTGCTGGGCTCCAGGCTGGTTCCTCTGGCGCATTAGTGTGTTTCGCTTCCTGCCCTGCTGTAACGCCTGCTGTGCCTCCTGCCAACTCTGTGGGCAGGGCTGCTTACCTAACAAGGATCTTCGAATGGTTAAAGTAACACCAGAAGGAGCTGCCACACCTGTGTCTTCCACTACTACTGTGGCTTTGTAAAACAAGTTGAAATACATTAAGAAGATCTGTAAATCACTGATGAAAAATATGAGGAATAATTATCAAAAATTAAAACATTTTTGGTACTTATATATATTTTCATATTATGCTTTATTTTTTGATTGTTTTTGCAAAATTGTGAAGTTTAGCCACTGTTTTAGTCACTGTTTTGCATTTGTTTTGTCTTTCTGTTTACTCTGCTATTGTGTCATGCAGCATGTACAGGCATGTTTTCTGTGTTTTTGCAAACTCAATTTAAGTTTGAATAGTCTTTTTTGAAGTTATAAGTTTTTGAATACTCATTTTAAAAATGGCACATTAGCATTGTGATCAGATGCCACCTATAGGATGGGAGGAGGTTTCACATCCAGTTTGATCGAAGCACAATGGCCATTTAGTTTCTTTTTTTTCCACCAGGAGTTTTGGGGTTTGATAAATAAACAACTATTACAATAAATCAGAACAACAAAACCCTAAAATAATTTGGTTAGTTTAAATTTCTATTGGTAAGGAGACAAGTATCCATGGCAACAGTCGCGTCACACCACAAATATGGTAAACGAGATGCCAATAGCCACAACCAATAGAAAGTAAACTAAGCAGATTGTTTTAGGGTTTCTATTTTATTTGTAATAGTTGTTTATTTTGTATTTGTAGTGTTTTATAAATATTTAACTAAAACAATTCAAGCAAGACTCCTGGTGGAAACTAAGAATATAAACAAAATGGCCGCTGCGCCCCATGTGACAACACCTTCCCCCGCTCTAATGCTTTGTATGTTTTGCCTGAATATATGGAAACATTTCTAAATATGTTCCTGAAAAAATACAGCAGGTGTATAAACATTTGTATGTAATTAATCAAAAATAGCTACATTACGTATTAGCGTCCTGAAAGTTTATTTAAAAGTATATAAATGCTGGTGACATATGTATTACGTGTTTGAAAGTGTCGTATTACTATCACAGGGTTGATTTAGAATTTAATTGACTGTAAAGCTGTTTAAAGTCAATCTTGAAATTCAATTGAAAGTGTTGCAGATTCTTCTTTGTGACTGTTTCCAGAGAAGAGAAAATCTGGCCAGTGTTTCCATCTCAAACTGCGTCTGTTGCTTCTGTCGCCACTAGCAACCTTTCAGATGGAGCAGATCCTCTTTGCTCGGAAAAGAATTTCCTTTTCTCTGTTTGACCGATTTATATAATCATCAAACGTGATGTTCAAACAAACCCAAGATGCTTAATATCTGATGTTAAGCTGACCTCTATTTTTCTTGCGTGGTTCTTTTGAGGCCAGAGTGATGGTGTGTGTTGTTCCACTGACCCCATTAAGCCCATCAGCAAACGTTGGGAATTAATGCTTCTGTATTGTTCCTGCGGTATCTCTCTGGCACAAGCTCTTGTAAATGTCGTCGCTGACCTGGTCTCATAACTCACAAAGATCTTATGTCTTTGTCAATAAGATGAATGAGGGAACATGTAAATATCAGCTAACACCGGTACAAAGCTAACGTGCTCAAGGTAGCTAATCTGCTAACAGTGCTGCCATAGATAGTATTTTTAGAGTTTTACTGAATATGGTTTACTTTCCCATTCAAGCACCAATGCAGACATTTTATACTGTATTTTGAGTCAATATGATGGTTTTTTGCACTCTTAATATCTGTGGGAATCCAATGTATGCTAACTGCAGCTCACAGTATAAGACATTCTCAGCAGAACCTTTCTTATTATAAGGTAAATATCTATCAATTTCTCATCACATGAAACCCTTTTATCAAATAGTTTGCATTGAATAGTTTGAGTTGGGTTTCCCTGAAAAGAGCAGAATAATAAAAGAGGGTCAATAACAGTTTTAAAAGCGTATCCGTTCAATGAGAAACAGGAATGGTCCTGCATCCTCCCTCTGCCAGGTCTCTTGTGACTGTAAATACTCTAAATACTGAATCCAGATGACTAACCTTAGGCTTCTTTTACATGATGGCAGCTACATTGGTATGGATTATTAGACAGAAAGGAGGCAATCGATGTGTCTATCCTCACACAATTAGTAGGTAGCACTGGCCTCATCCTTCCTCACACAGCTAATCTTAGGATTTGGTCCATTTTTACTCTTTTATTTTAGATTACAGCACTGTCTAAAGCAGTGGTTGCCAAACATTATTTATTTTTTTATCCAGAGGAGAAAAGAATTATGAATTTTGCTGTTTGATGTGTGGCATTAGGTTCTGCTCAAATGTTCTCACTCTGACAAACAGTGTAAAGATTTCTGGAAACTGGATTATTTTTGTGACATGTTGATAGATGTTGATACATGTGACCTTTTATGTGAGCGCTATATATTTTAATGCTTCAGGACAGAAGAAAAGACAGAAAGAAATTTGTGGTTCAGGTGTTTTCTAATCTGCTAATATGATACAGACGATTTATATTTTCAATTCAATCATTTTGGTTCAGCCTGTATTAATAAAGCACCACACTACCACATTTCTGTCACACAGGGCGACATTCCCACACTATAAAATGGGCCAAATACAGTGAAAAAAATATATAATATAAAAATGAAGAAAATAAATAGACAGCTGTCCGGGGTGTACCTCTGCCTCTCGCCAGATGTGAGCTGGAGCACTAGCAGACCCCCATCACCCCAAAAGGGAATAAGCAGGTTAGAAAATGAATGAAAGATAAAAACATAAAAGTAAACCATCTTTCACTGTAAAGAATGTCACTCTTCGTGGTGGTTACCCCTTAGAAGTAGCGGTTTGTGTGCCAATCACACCGACTGTTTTCAATTAAGTAGCAATGAGGCAACTCACCTAATTTTGTTCAAAATTCTGTTTCATTTTATAATCTGTGGGATTCAAAAAGGTGATTACCTAAGATATTTTTGGTTTTTGAGCTAAAATTACAAGAGTTATAACATAATTTGCAAGGTAATTCAAATAAAAATCTTTCTGTTTTGTTTTACCGACCCCAAATTGGATCTATTAGTTTATTGTGGAATTATTGTGTAATGCAATTAAAAAATATTTGTAAAAAAAAGAAGCTGGGGTTGATCAAGCAAATTATATCGCTAGTATATAAATATTTAATAAATGTTCGTTTACAATCTTGACTTAAAAACAGACAATACTCATCTTTACTCATCTGACCTTAAAAGGATCGATAAACTTCCCATTTTCACTTCCGTAATGAAAATTACATTTTATGTGCAGTGAAAGTGAGCCTGTGAACTTCCTTTTTGCCTATTCCCAAACTTACCCAAAACATCTGGTTCTTTCAACATGAGCATTGAACATCCATGCACAGCTACATTAGGTTGTGCATTGATCTCATTCTAAGATCGTCTCTGATTTATAAGGATTTCTATTTTTACTCAATTTGAACAGATCCAAAATTTTGAGAATTGTGTCTGTTCATTTTAATGCACACATTGATCACAAAGCCAGCAGAAATGGTATTGTTCATCCTCATTACATTGCAGCTTTTACTGAGGGTTATATCTCAAGGTGAGTGATTTTGTTCTGTAATTATTTTAATGGTGACTTCTTGATATCCATAAACATTACCATTCCATTTAACTATTAAATATATGTGATATAACTATTATATATATTATAACTATTATATATATTACTTGACTTTTACAAATGTTTTAAACATGAAAGAATTTATTTTTCTCTGAAGCAAAATGCTATTAATATATTGTGTTTATTTATTAACCATAAATTAAATAATACATGATGTCAACAGAGACCTCAACCACCCCTCTTTTAGACAGCATTTCATCTATGAAGAGTGGTAAGCTGCTTAATCACAAACTTTTACCTATTTTAAAAATAAATTATTTTCTTTTTAAACATTTCTCTTTGTCATAAGGTTGGTTTGTCATCTTATCTTCTTTGTTCTGGACAATGGAATCCCTAAATTTGAAACAAAAGATATAATTGGTTTATTTTACATTTCACATTCATTTCAGGTTACATTCCAGTAAAAATATCCATATTAGTGTGATAAATTTGAGGCTACAAATGGTCGACCACTCGTCATTGTCACATCTGAGAAGAAGCAGGATCTGTAGTCAGGAGGTTTATTCCAACTGTTTAGAGTACAGAAGTCATACATTCCTATATTAACCCTTAGAAGTGTGCCATTCACACCGGCTGTTTTGAATTAAGTAGGAATGATGCAACCCACCAATTGTTTAATTTTTATTTAATTTTTATTTCTAAATATAATGTGTAGGTTTAAAAAAGGTTATTAGCTTTCATGTTTGTTTTTTTTAAAACTAACATTACAAGAGTTGACACATCATTTGCAAGGTAATTCAAATTAAAATGTGAGAAAAGCGCAATCATTTTATAGTCATAGTGCCATCAGTGTTATCTAGTGGTGAAAAGAAGGTATAACCCTTGGAAGTACAAGACCTGAGAGAGGATTCAAGATTTTTTTTTGATGATCCTATCAACACTTTTGATTTTTGTTATAAAACACAAAATCAGTTCGTTCTCAATTTCTGACATTTTTGCATTAAAAAACTTTTATTGTATTTTGTACAATTTCAGGTTTGTTGTGGAATTACTGTGTAATGTAATAGAAAAATATTTGTTAAAAAAGGAAGCAGGGATTGTAATAAACTAAATCAAGCATTGCCACACAACACAATTTTAATGGTCATTTATTACAGCAAATTGTAAAAAGAATGTGTACATTTCTCTTTAAAAACATCTTATAACAGTTGTAAAGAATTTCTTTACACTGCACCAAGGTGTAATGTTCAATCCTGTTTGCTTTTTTTTTTTTTTTAAACAGATGAACGACTGATTAATTACGTAACCCATAACTCTCCTCATGGCGAATTCAGAGTTCACTGTGAAATCCCAGGATCAGATAAAGCTGGCAATTGTTTTCTTTATCTTGGAAATCAAAACAAACTATTTCTAAAGACTCCAAAACCAAAAAATGTCAAAGCATGTATTTTCACAATTACAGAGAACGACCTGTTTAATGCTATTAAATCAGTTACAAATAAAGTGATAAGGTGCAGCTACTCTCCAGGATCAGCTTCATCTGAAGGTTTACCTTACAGCTATGACTTCAGTCTAACAGGTATCAGTGCAAAATGTAACTATTTGTAAGACTACCAGGTATTCATTTAAATAAATCAGTGTTTGTCTTGATAGAGTTTCTACCAGTGCAAAAACCCAGCACGTCAACGGAATCTGCATCATGTAGGTTTGAATGAAAATGATCTGTTTTTAAATGACTTAGAAATCTGTGACCTGCATAATTCTGTTCTGCTCAGATTCCACACAGTCATCCTTTGTTTCAAGTTCCACATCAGAGAGTGAGTAATTCACAAAACACTTCAAAACTGGAATGATTTGGTATATTGTAATAATCGTGTTTTTTTTTCAGTGAATCAGAATTATTCCACAACAGATTTCTACACATGGAACGAGACGGGATTGAATACAGTGTTTGGTGAGTTTTATTCTAACAATAAACAATAATGCGTTTTAAAGTTTGTTTTGAGGATTTGAAACTGAGAGCAATAGATTTAACCACAGTCTCTGTGAGATAAAAGAGTCTATTGTGTTGAATTTTCTTTAAACATTCTAAAATATTAATAATGTAGAGTGAAAGTAATATTTAAGGTTCAGAATTTTTACTTAAGATTAGAAGTGATCAGGGCTTAGAAGTGATCAGGGGCGGAGCCAAATTTCCAAAGCCCTACCCCCAAAATCAGTTTCTTCTGCTCAGCAATGCATTAACCATCTGAATCTACAATAAAAACCATATAGAAATAAATAAAGACCAATGGTGTGTATATATTCAGTTGGTACCATAACAATTTTCACTCATATTGCAGCCATTTACTGCAATGAAATCTTTAATTTTTCTTTTTTCCTCATTTAAACACAGTAGTTCAGAAGGACAGGAAAAAACAGAATTTACAAGAGAAAAAAAGATATATCACATGCTCTTAAATATCCAGAGCATTTGTTCAGAATTAAGTAGAAACACCCTTTTGATTGAATACAGCCTTTAGTCTTTTTAGGAAATATGCTTCATATTATTTCTGCTTTGTGCAAAGCAAAATGCTAAATTTAATGCTGAGAATTTTATTAATATGTAGTTTTTATTTACTAACCATAATTTAAATAACCCATGATGTCAACAGAGACCTCAAAAACACCTCTTTCAGACAGCGTTTCATCTACGAACAGTGGTAAGTTGCTTAATCACAAACTTTTACCCATTTTAAAAATACAGCAAATTCTCTTATTTCTAAACATTTCTCTTTGTTGTAAGGCATTTTGTGTTGTTTATTTATTTTTCTATTGCGAATAAAGTGACCATCAGAACTCTGGGACTGAGTTTGTTGCTGTTTTTCTCATCACTTGGGACATTTTATTTTTTGATAGTGTGTCCGGGCAGTAAATAAATGTAAATCATTTTGATGCAAAGTTTCATGTGGTAACACGCCTCGATCAACAACCATAGGGGCCGATGGGAGATCCCACATCTGACGAAACAAGTGATGCCAATGAAAAGGAGTTTCCGATCATAAATTCAGATTGGTGTGTAGAGGCCTTTAAGAGCATTCTCAGTCTAAACCTGCAATTTCAACTGCTCAAAAATTACGAAATTAAATAATAAAACTATGTAGCGTGTTAACAATTGTTCTGGTAATATTTGTATTGTGAACTCATAGTGAACTCAGATGTTTTTGCTCAAATCTTTGGAAGAAAAACCTGAAGCAATTATGAAAATAATACATATTTCAGTTTTATAAGTAATCAAAATAGCTGTTTTATAGAACTCACATCTTCCCAACCTCTTACTGTCGCAAAAAACATGACATCTGTCATAAAAAACGTGACATCTGGTAAGTCACTGTTCAAATTTTGATTATCAAGTAATTATTAATCATTGTTTATTCATTCCTGTCTTTTAATTTTCAGTGTCTGAAGAAAGTGCAGACAAGAAAATAACTGCAAGCAGTGATACAGGAACAAACATCCAGAAGCCAAAAAGTGAGCATAAAAAAACAATGAACAGAATTTGAGGTAGCAGGCATACTGAAAAAAAATAAATTGAGCACTATTTCAAATTTTATGATTTTTGACCATTAGGTGGTGCTCTTGGTAACTTATGTTTTGGGGTCAGCCTTTGCTACTTATGACTCACAACAAATTTGGTGTCAATATGGAAAAAAGTTGCAGAGATACAGCGTCGGACTCCACTTGGCACGATGGCATCAACATTGTCATCAAATTGTCACAGCTTATATTGAAAACCGGAACTCCAATTAACACAATCTGAACATGCACACCAACTTTACGAATTTTACGGTAAAGCATTTTTGCCAAAATCAAAATGGTCAACACTCAAAATGGCCGACACAATAAAAATATACATGGTTCGATTCGGCTTGAGGCTCCAAATGCACTGAGATATATTTTATGATTTTGGGACAAATGGTTGGGAGATAAAGGCCAAAATGCACATTTTTTAAATATCTTCAGACCACTACAGGGGAGAGCAATGAAACAGTGCGTACAGCCTCAGATCATAGGTGTTACAACATGGACCAAGTTTAGTGTAAATAGGCTAAAGCATTGCAGAGTTATAGGTGAGTTGTGCGTAAGGATCATTAACTAATTATTTGATAATGGCTTAACGAATCAAATTTCTGCAAAAGAATTGTAGTTGTACATGGATAGCAAAAAGTTGGTCAAAATGTTGTGTGAATTGCTTAAATGGGCCCAGGAGGAGTTCATTTATACAACTTAGTTATTGGCAAAAACATGTGTTACTTTGGCTTATTGGTGGCGCTAGATGGGTTGAGATAGAGTCTCCAAATTTAATCAGCTTATAGGTCAGAGGCTGGGCAGTAAGTGTACCAAATTTTATAACATTCCCTCTTCCATTGACGCTTGACAGAAGTGGAATAATTAAAATAATAATAATAACAACAACAATAAAAGAAATGGAACAGAAACAATAGGTGTCTTTGCTGCTTGGTCCCTAAAAAAATTCTGTTTTGCCTTTTCTTCTACGGAATCTTAACATTCTTTAAATTATGTGAATTTTGCTTCGCAGAAGTGTGGATCATTATGTTACTGGCAGCCACCAGTGGTGGGATTTTTCTGACTGGACTCACTGGAATCTGTCTCTTCTGCAGAAGTAAGTTACAACTACACTCATGAGAACCTAAAGTACTCTACTAGAGAGTCACAACAGAGTGGAAAGTGAGTGGGTGCCCACAGTTGCCAAATGTCAAGAGTCATCCGAAAATATTTTTAATGATATCTGAGAACATTGGTTGGGTTTTTATATATTGACCTTCTGTGATATTTGACATCCCTTTTCTACAACATGCATTAAGATAAGCATTGTGTCTTATTCCTAACATGATTGTTTATATATAAACATTTTGTGTATCTGCCAGATGGTTCAAACAAAAGAGAACATTCAGAAGAAATGAGGTTGGATGAGTATACATGGCATTTAAAAATGATTTATTTTATTAATTCCATTATGCTTTGCTTTCCATACTTTAACCATGTATTGTTTTTTTAGGACAAACCACGTTTATTGCAGCATGTCAGAGGTCCATGCCATGGAAGATGAATATAGTCTGGCACAGATGCCCAATCCTCCTCGGATTAAGGAATTTCAGTATCTCTAGCAAATTTCTGGCAACATCAAAGATCTGTTTCAATTGTTCATTTCTTGAGAAAAAGCACAAGCAATGAAGGATTGTGGATTTTTCGCTTGCACACTTGACTTCCTGATAAGGATGGAACTGAGCTCCTCTTCGAGTCTAGTTCACACATGTCCTTTTCACACGCAGCCGGTTATATAAAACGTATTTTGTCATTTAAAAAAAAAATTAATAGCGACTTCTCTGAACTTGATCATTTGCAGCGTAAATGATCTTTCTCAAGAGGTGATAGCGGTAAGTCAGCTCTGTTCTGTGTAGCTGTCAATTACATAGTGGTGACTAGTTTTAATGGGAAAATTAAACCATTGTGAACCACATGAAAATAAACGTGAGCCAAAAAAAACTATTGAAGTTTGTTCACTGTATAGATAACTTTTGAAAATCATTAAAACAGTTTGTGTAAATACTGTACTTTCTGAGGAAAAATATGTTTAAAGTTCAGCTTTTTCCCATAGACTTGTATTGAGTGGAAATCATTCTGCAGCCAACTCCATGGGGGCGCATGCCGCGGTTAGGCCATACTCCGCCTGCCTTTTTTTTTTTTTACAGTCGATGGTTACACTCCTTAACCCCATCCCTAAGCCTAACCTTGTTTAGCATGGTAGTGTCATCATGATTCAACATTTAGTGGGTGGGGCTTATTCCATCAGCAGACAATGGCACTTGGATTTTTCAGAGTGACTTTGAAGTCATGAACTCTTCTCACATTTTAAGCTAATGAAAATTAAGACAATGTGGTAAAATCGCTACAAAATAACAGAATAGTGACAAATAAAATCAATAAAATTTCAAACCGTGGTGATGAATGTGTAGCATGTATGTTACTCTAACAATTACTGTGCTGGTAATTAATAGGCAACGATGCAAGTATAACCAAAGGTAATGTTGGGATTTGGGCTAGATCAGAAGATTCTAGATATCAACTCTAGGAGTGGAGTGCAAAACATGAGATGGAGACAGTTCATTTGGTTTTTTGCTGGTACCATATATTGAAAGACATACAATACAATAAATAATGAAAAACGAGAATGGCCATTCAAGAGAAACATACACTCAATAATTCAGTTCAGAGAAAAATCACAAAAGGCAGCTACAAGAGCCTCCTACCGGCCCAACCGAGCAGGTGAGGTCTTGCGGTATTGACCCGCTAAGTGAAAATGTGTAAGGCTTAGGGCCTTAGCTCAGTTCAGTTCATTTCTTTCGGTTCTGGCTCGCCATCCAACCTGGCCAATTCCGTAGTTAACAAGCGATCGCGTTCGTTTTTGTGTTGGTCAGGACCCGGTAGTCAGCTCCTGTAGTGTTTGCCCTGGAACCCTATGCCTCGCACTGACCGGTGCGTCTAACTTCCGGTTAATATGCCGCCTGATTGGCGGTACTGCGGTCACGTGACTACGTCAACTACGTGATGACATCAGCGTAAAGTTCTAAATAATAAATAGAAGGAAAACGGCTCTAAACGGCTTCACCTGGGTTACACCCTCCCCCCTTTAGATCATGCAACTCCTGATGCATGCTAAACTTCGTAAACACAAGGCTGCAATAGATCGGTTGCTACAGAGGTATTAAACGCTTCGGTATAAGCATCAACTAATCCATGAAATAGAGTGTGAACAACTGAAATCAGCGGATGACCCAACGTGGAATACTGAAGGCGATTGGGTGGTTGGCGCTGACGACCAGTACGTCGGACAGCAGGTTCCGGGTTAGCAACAGGTGAGTTTTGTACATCAACAATCGTTTCGGGACTGAGCAATGACTCATTGCGGCTAGGTGATGCCTCTGCTTGGCCGAGGAGCTCTGGTTCTTCTTGCGGAATCTCAGGAACACAGATAAGTGGTATTCTGTCTGATAAGTTGTCGCCAGGCTCGTACTCTTCTCCTATAGACTGAGAAGCTTTGGGCGTTGCAAAGGAATCCCCATCTTCAGGTAAGTTGGTCTCTTCATCAGCAGGTGAGTCTTCTGGCATAGATGCAGGCACAGTATTGACAGGTCTGTCGGGACTTCCGGCTTTGGCTGCAGGCAAAGGAGCACTTTGGAATGTAAATGAGGATGGTGGGATCTGAACTTCAGGTAAGTCCCATTCTTCATCTTCATCTGGATCTTCATTTGAATCAGCAACAACTAGTTTCTGGCTTCGGGTTAGCGGACGACGTGGTAGTGTGTCTGGCGATAAATCCAGATCATCACTGTCTGCCTGGAAGGGACAAGGAAGAAGAAGGTCTCTGTGTAGTGTACGAACCGGCCCAGTCTTGGTCTCAGGCTGAACGATGTACACAGGTAAGTCTCCAGCACGCTTCAAAACAATGTAAACATCTTGCTCCCATTTATCTTCAAGCTTATGCTTGCCGCGTAGCTTGACGTTGCGAACAAGCACTCGGTCTCCTTCCTCCAAGCTTGACGGTAAGACACGCTTGTCGAAACGAGCTTTATTCCTCTCACCGGATTTAGCAGCATTCTTGGACGCAATCTGGAAGCTCTCTTTGAGACGAGATCGAAGATTCTCAACATACTGGGAGTGAGATGTAGACTGGTTCTTCTGCAGAGGCAGGCCGAAAGCTAGGTCTACTGGAAGGCGAGGTGAACGGCCGAACATCAACTCATAAGGCGTAAAGCCAGTGACATCATTCCGAGTGCAGTTGTATGCGTGCACCAACGGCCTGACATATTCCTTCCACTTGGACTTCTGCTTCTGCGCCAGGGTCCCAAGCATACCAAGCAACGTACGGTTGAACCTCTCTACAGGGTTTCCCCGAGGATGGTAGGGGGTTGTCCTGGTTTTCTGAATTCCAGCAAGCTGGCAAAGCTCTTTGATCAGTTTTGACTCGAAGTCAGGACCTTGGTCTGTGTGTAGTCGCTCCGGTATTCCATAACACACGATAAAGTTCTCCCATAAGCACTTTGCCACAGTCTTCGCCTTCTGGTTTGCTGTGGGTATTGCAACGGCAAACTTCGTAAAATGGTCAGTAAGAACGAGAATATCTTTTGTACTGCTTTGATCTGGTTCAAGTGATAAATAGTCCATACAAAGTAATTCCAGAGGACGTGTGGTCTTGATGTTAATGAGTGGTGCAGATCTTTCCTGAAGAGCTTTTCTTCTTACACAACGACTGCAGGTCTTGATTTTTGACTCGACGTCAGCTGCCATGTGAGGCCAGAAGAATCTGGAGCGCACGAGGTCAAGTGTTCGCTCGATGCCCATGTGGCCCATGTCATCGTGAAGACTGGATAAAACGACTGACCTCAGCTTCTCGGGCAACACCAGTTGGAAAGAAACTTGTTCCCCTTCTTGTCTTCTCCGGTACAAGATGTCATCTTGCAGCTCGAGACGATTCAGTTCCCTTAACAGCAGTGCCAATTCTGGAAGTTCATTCCGTGCTGTGGGAGGTACTTTTTCTCCGGTTTTCATCTGGTGGATAACCTCTCTTATCACTGGATCAGCTTGTTGCTTCTCTTTGAGGTTCAGATGTGACATCATGGGAACAACTGGTAGTCCATTATCGGTTTCGCTTGCATAGCAATCTGGTATGGCCTCAGCTGATGAGCTCAAAGATTCAACCAGGGTGACACGACTCTCCGTTGGACTGCTAGGCTGGCTGATTACAAGACAGCGATGACATATAGCAGAGACAACTTCAGGGTCCACTTCATCCACTTCACCTGGTTCTGTGACATGTTCTCGTGTAAATCTGTTGATCAGGTCCCAATCTTTTAGCGATGCGATGTCTGCAGGCTGTTTATGGGGGCGGCGAGATAGGGCATCAGCGTCGAGGTTCTGTTTTCCAGCTCTGTACTGCAATTTGAATGTATAGGTGGATAGGGCAGCGAGCCACCTGTGGCTGGCGGCGTCTAACTTTGCCGATGTCAACAGGTAGGTGAGCGGATTGTTGTCTGTCATCACTACAAAGTTAGCTCCATACAGGTAGTCGTGCAGTTTCTCTGTCACACTCCACTTTAATGCAAGGAATTCAAGTTTGTGTGCAGGATACCTCGATTCGCTGGGTGACAGGCCCCGACTGGCATAATCGATAACCCTCAGCTGGCCCTCTTGTTCTTGATACAAAGCTGCTCCGAGGCCGGTGGTACTGGCGTCGGTGTGAAGGATATAGGGCAACTTGGGATTGGCAAAACCCAGGACTGGAGAACTGGTCAACTTTTCAATTAGCGTCTCAAATGCAAGCTGGCATTCTCTGGTCCATCGCTCTCCGAAAGGCTGTTTCGCATCGTGGAACTTTGCTGGACTGGACTTTGCTTTGGACTTGGAGGTGGGAGAATAGCCACGTGTTAGGTCGTTGAGAGACTTGGCGATGGCTGCATACCCCTGGATGAACCTCCTGTAGTATCCAGCAAATCCTAGGAACGATTTGAGTTCTTTTAAAGTGCTTGGAACTGGCCAGGATTTTAAAGCAGAAACTTTATCTGGATCGGTTTCGACTCCCTTTTCAGAAACAACATGTCCAAGATACTTTACAGACTTCTGAAAAAACTTGCATTTTTCAGGAGAGAGTTTCAGACCATATTCTTTTAAACGACTGAGGACTCGTAGCAGTCTTTGCTCATGTTCTTCCAGCGAGTTTGAGAACACAATAAGATCATCGAGGAAAACAAGTACTTCTTTCAAATGGAGATCTCCCATGCATTTCTCCATTAATCTCTGGAACGTACTTGGAGCATTTGTTACCCCTTGGGGCATCCGATTAAACTCCCAAAATCCGATTGGCGTTACAAATGCAGTTTTTGCCTTGTCGCACTCATCCATCTCAATTTGATAGTAACCTGATTTTAGGTCTAGCACACTGAACCATTTTGAACCATTTAATGCTGAAAATGACTCCTCCAAGTTTGGCAGAGCGTAGGCGTCTTTAACAGTCTGCAAGTTCAGTTTACGATAATCAATACACAACCGTATGTCCCCATTCTTTTTACGGACCACAACAATAGGTGACGAAAATGGTGAATCTGACTCTCTGATGACATCCGCTTCCAGCAGATCGCGCAGATGTTTGCGCACGGCCTCGACATCTTGAGGGTGTATTGGTCGAGCTCTATGCTTGAAGGGTGTTTCATCATGCAGTTTTATTCGATGTTTCACCTTGTTAGTGCATCCGAAATCCAAGTCATGATGTGAAAAAACTTCGGGAATGTCACTCAGCCTTAACATAATCCTCTCCTTCCACTCTGGAGGAATTGGCGACTCTCCAAAATCCAACTTCAGAGCTTTTGATCGTTTATCAGGTGGCTGGTTCAGGGAAACTTGGTGTGACAGGATCTGTGGTGATATTGCAAGATCAGCAATGATAAAGTGTGGTGCGATGGTGATGTCCTGGTCTGACTCATTGGTGAGCATGACGGGGATCTTCAAGTGGGATTGGTTTGGGAGCACAATAAGTGAGTTCTTAACACACAGCCCACCTGGCAGTGGTGAAGCTGGATGCTCCACAAGCGCCCACTGACCAGGTGCTGACATGCTGAGGTGGATGGAGCCATCAACGATGATTGTATGCCCAGCAGGGACGAGAACTGGCGACTTGCTGGCTAACCTCACAACGCCACCATTGCCTGCCTGTTGTTGTTGGTGGTGGCGTATCTGCAGGAGTTTGAGAATGGCTCTGTAGCCATGAGCAGTTGGCTGGAACTCTGCAACCTCACTCCCCATATACTGGCTGTATAAGGGCTCCAAAGTGTTCATCCCAATTAACACTGGGGACGGATGATCAGCTCTGACATCAGGAACCACGAGCGCTAGGGTAGAAACGTCAAAGTCTGCCCCCAGGAACTCTCTGGGAAACGTGATCACCATCTCCACATATCCAACGTATGGAACAGCTTGTCCGGCAGCTCCTTCTACTTGCAATAGATCACGCAAAGGTTTCACTGGTTGTTCTGAGAGATGTTGATTATAGAATGAAATCGGAATAGTTGTAACTTGCGACCCGGTGTCGAGGAGGCAATTACATTCTTGATCAGCAATCTTGACATTGGCTGTACAACGGGAACCAATTAAGCCTTTGGGCAACCGAGGCGGAACAGTGGCAGTTGCCGGAGTCATTTCTTCACACTTGACAGTTTTCTTCTTCTGGTTGTTGGGACATTGTGGGTCCACAACAGTTCCGGTTCGCCCCGTAACAGGAACTGGATCTAGTTTAAAGACTGGGTTGTCGTGGAGTTTGATTTCTGCCATCTTGCTTGACGTTCAGAAAATAGTTTTTTCTTGACAGACACTAGAACAGAGTTCGGGGGGTTTTCACAATTTGGCTTGATATGGCCATCTTCACCACACCGATAACAATATCCAGGCTTGGGAGCAGAAGGCAGGTTCTTTTGTTGTGTGCCTGCCCTCTGACCCGTGCCCATTTTACGTACAGGTGTGGACTTTGGAACAGCCCCTTGACTGGTGTTTGACCGAGCAGCAGCGAGTGACTGAAGCTGCTTCTGGATATCGGCCAATTGTTGCGCAAGCCGCTGTGTGACTGATGTGAGAGCAGCAATATCGTCTTTCTCTGTGTGATCTGTGTAGGCATAATGTGCATGGGTTGAAGCTTTGGCCCTTGATGTGCCAAGATGTTGTTTCATTCTGATCGCTTTTTCAGCTTCTCGATCCTCTTCAGTTCTCAGTAGTCGCAGAAAATCAGCAAATGTCGGGGGATTGTGTTTCCGTTGTTTCAATTGCAATTCGATGATCAGTGCGTTATCCCAACAGCCACGGCAGAATTGGGTTAACAGATGTCTTTCGATGTCTTGGCTTGAAACGCCTCCACGCTTGATTGCAGCATTCAATGCAACCTGAAGACGTTGCAGGTAGTTTGACGGTTTTTCTCCAGCGTCTTGAAAGGTGTCTAGAAACTTGGCGTATAACTCATCGCCATCTTGTACAGTGCCATACGCTGAGTCGAGTATCTGAAGATAGATAGTTGGTGTTGTATCTGGCTGCAGCTGTTTAATCATATCAAAGGCTGGTGGCAGCAGACTCTCAAAGATCTTACGGGAGCGTTGAAGGTCAGACACTGCAGGATCTTTCAGCAACAGTTCAATGCAGGAACGCCATGTGTCATAGTCGGATTCATTCTGCGGACGAGGCAATCTGCCTGAGAAAGCCCTGATGCGTTGTGGAGCATAGTGCCCTGCACTTTCTTCAGTCTTCACTACATGCTCAACAATATAGCGTGGAACTTCAGGTGGATTCAAATCTTGCTGCGACAAAGTCGGTCGTGAAGGTCGTTGTACAGTCTGGAAACTTGGATCCGATTTTATCTTCAACTGGGCTGCACTTGGATTCTGGACAGTTGGCTGCGCTCTCTCACTGTCCTCTGTTGGAGCCTCATCGTCATCTGCAGCGGAATGAAGCTCGGTGACTGTTTGGCCAAGCAGAGACATCACCCCGTTCAAAACAACAGCAAAATCTTGGCCCGTTAATGTAGCCACTTTTTGTAACTGTTCCAAATAACTGTCAGTTTGCAATTTACCTATTTCTTCTGCACAAACAGTAGATAGATCTAATATTTGATAAGTAACTTTCTCCTTTTCATCGATGAATGTGTACGGCAAAATCTTACGCAACGCGAGTAACGGTTCGCCTGAACTGTATTCAACCACAATGGATTGATTAAACACAGACTCGGGTTCATCAATAAATTCAACCTTTGAAACGGAACCAAACCGTCTCAAAAATTGTACGGCTTCGTCATCTGTTACAGTTTCAGTCGCGTCTTGTACTAAGACTGAATTAGGTATCTTAATGCCACGTTTCTCAAATGTTTCCATGTCTTTCACACAATGTATAAACTCCAAAAACCACAAAAAAGAATATTCAGTTCTGCCTACTCCACTCCTGGCTGGCTCGCCACGAACATGTAGCATGTATGTTACTCTAACAATTACTGTGCTGGTAATTAATAGGCAACGATGCAAGTATAACCAAAGGTAATGTTGGGATTTGGGCTAGATCAGAAGATTCTAGATATCAACTCTAGGAGTGGAGTGCAAAACATGAGATGGAGACAGTTCATTTGGTTTTTTGCTGGTACCATATATTGAAAGACATACAATACAATAAAAAAATGAAAAACGAGAATGGCCATTCAAGAGAAACATACACTCAATAATTCAGTTCAGAGAAAAATCACAAAAGGCAGCTACAAGAGCCTCCTACCGGCCCAACCGAGCAGGTGAGGTCTTGCGGTATTGACCCGCTAAGTGAAAATGTGTAAGGCTTAGGGCCTTAGCTCAGTTCAGTTCATTTCTTTCGGTTCTGGCTCGCCATCCAACCTGGCCAATTCCGTAGTTAACAAGCGATCGCGTTCGTTTTTGTGTTGGTCAGGACCCGGTAGTCAGCTCCTGTAGTGTTTGCCCTGGAACCCTATGCCTCGCACTGACCGGTGCGTCTAACTTCCGGTTAATATGCCGCCTGATTGGCGGTACTGCGGTCACGTGACTACGTCAACTACGTGAAATAATAAATAGAAGGAAAACGGCTCTAAACGGCTTCACCTGGGTTACAAAAATGCTTAAATACTTTCAAAATTTGTTTGCTTGACAACAATCATGACAGAAAAAACACTCTTTTGAGTGATTGTCTTATCTGTTCCACCAGAGGCTAAAATAAGACCACACAGGCATCTTATTTCCAACAGGACCACATAGCAGACATATTCTCTGTGCGCATCATCAGGAAGATGTCGGGCTCTGACAGCATCTATTACGGAGAGGGCCATGCATGGCCACATTAGCCTTGTGTGATGCTGAACTCTGATTACGGTGATCTGTCTGTGTCCTGTCCCAGCAGCACAGAAGAGATTCCCCTCGGGACTCAGCCATCTCAGCTCAGAATCCTCTTTACTGCATAAAGAGAATTGGACAAGAGTCAGAGACAACAACCAGGCTATGTTTTAGTGTTTCCATGTGCAATAAACCTTATTTTAAATATATAAAATTGTATTGTGTGAACTAGTTGACATCCCTTTCAGGAAAAGCAGACTTTTGCAGTTCTGCATGTTTCATGTAAACAGAAAACTCTAAAAAGAAAGACCCGGTGACATTGAAAGTATCCAAAGGGTATAAAATAGTATTTATTTATGTATACAACAGTCAATTCCAAAGGCCTGTCAAATGTATTAGCAGAAGATGCTAGTTGTAGCATTAAACAATAGAGAAATGTCACACTTCTACATTTGTCTCTTCTGGTTCTTTATGGTTGCCCAATATGTGTCCCACATACTCGTCACTACCATCTGATATTTATAAAAAAGCAATAAAGAAAAATCTGACCTGAAGAAAAGCTGAAGGTTTGAAAAAAATAATAAAAAAAATCACTCAAGCTCCTGTACATTTGCTATTTTCCCTTAAATCTGTTTACACTTTTGGACACTGCTAGTGTCACATGTCAACACCGCCACTTTTGTAAAACAAATATATTAGTTTATGACATAAATGTATACTTTATAAGAAGAGATTGTGAGTAGGTAGCAACAGAGAGGAAACAAAATGGCTAATGTGAACAACGCAATCTACTGTTATAACCCACATCACAGATTGTCTGGACGTCATTTCTACAAAGATGAACTCACCTACTGCTCAACATGGTAAAGACTGAACTGATGGTTATCCCTGCCAACCACACTGTCCAGCATGACTTCACCATACATCTAGAGTCGTCGACAATCTCTCCATCCACCCGTCCGTAACCTTGGAGTGATTTTCGATAAGCAGCTAACATTCAAGGAGCACATCGCTAAAACCGCTCAAGCATGTAGATTTGCTCTGTTTCACATCAGAAAGATCAGACACCTCCTTACAGAACACTGAACCCAACTTCTAGTCCAAGCACTGGTCATTTCAAGTCTCGACTACTGCAATGATCTTCTTGCCGGACTTCCTTCCTGTGCAATCAAACCCCTTCAGATGATACAGAACTCAGCAGCTCGACTGATCTTCATGGAACCTAGACGAGCTCACATCATTCCTCTCCTCATCTCTCTCCACTGGCCTTCCTTCCTTGAGACTCACATCAGGTTCAAATGACTGATCATTGAATGTAATGTAAAATAAATGTAACTACACCTTAATGTTAAATATCTCATTATTTATAACTTATTCAAGTGACAATTCAGTTACATGGAAACAATTGTATGCTTGTTGTTCTAATATAACTCCTTTTGTTTTTTGTCAGCTTATGAAAACCCACAGAACTCCATTAATGAAGGATCAAACTGTCCAAGTGAATAAAGAAAAATAAAGAAAAAACCCTCACAGACTGAAGACGATGCATATCGATCATTATCTTTTATCATCAGGCTCAAGAAACAGATCACAGATAAACTATTAGCCACGCCCATTTCACATCTTGAAATTTATTTTAGCGTGATAAATCGGAGGTGTGGCATGAGAGATCACTTAAATGCGTGAGTCTTACATTCGATGTGTGAGAAACGGCTGCTCTGCAGTTTCACTCGTGAGTATGGTTGCGGAAACACCGTTGCGGCTACCATAGGCATTGTGGGAAATGTATTTTTTTCATGTTTTCGTTTTTTTATTTTTAGACACTCAAAACATTTAAGCTCTCGCAGGCCACATTAGATTACATGGTGAGCCACATCTGGCCCGCAGGCCTTGAGTTTGACACATGTGCATGAAACTTTAAAAAGCAATTAAGAACTCTTTCTACTCTTTCGAGAGCACTTACTAACTTAACTAACTAATAATGAAAAAAAACCTCTGAAGCACTGAATTTATTTTCTGTAGCAGCTTGAATGTCTATGTGCATGTCTTATGAGTAATCCGACCTTTGTAACAAACTGCGTATGTTTCCCCTGAACTGTAAGTTGCTTTGGATAAAGGCATACATGTAAACGAAAGAGCCTTTAGTTTAGAACAGATAGGACAGTAGCTAGACAGGAAGAAAGTTGGATGGAAAGAGGGGGATGGATTGAAAAAGACGACAGATTCAGGATTCAAACCCTATTCTAAATGTAAATGAAAGAGTAGGCTTTTGTCACACGTACAGTCTGACGCTGTTGACAGAAACCTTCAAATGGTCATCAAGGGAGGCTACAATATATTTGCTGAACACAATAAATACCAATTGACTTGTTGTGTTTCATTAACTTCTTTTGTGTTTTTATTTGTGTAATTCCCCCTACATTTCTTCCATATTGTCCAACCCTAGAACAAGTGGTGTGCCATGCCCCCACCGCTCAGTTCACCACTGTGACATGTTCTTTTGGCTTATACTACGTATATACCACTAAAGCTAAATTAATATGGCATGACATTATTTAACCATAACCAACATTCACCAAATTAACCCCAATTTCATAGCCATTAAACTCAACTTTGACTTTATGTATTTTAGGAAGTTCACATTTGTTTGTAGTCTAGTTTACAGAAGAATCTTTCCTATTATTTTTTTGAGTGGAAGTCTTAGATCTGGCACTGATATCGAATTAACTGTTTATATTAGCTTTTATTTAACATCATTTGCTATCTGTTCACGTCAAATATTCAATTTAAAGTCCAGTTTAAAAAATAATATAATATTATTATTCTACGACTTTATGTTTTACTATGATGAATTGATTGATTGACGGGGACTTGAATACTTGGGGATATTCCTTGGAAAATGTTATCTCAGCGCTTTTTATTTAAATAGTTAAATTGGAAGTTATTGACTTGAGTGGTATAAATTTTGGAGTGGAATGTTTTAATGAGGCCAATGTCACCACCGTCGAAAATGAATATGCTTACAATGTGTGTTCAATGCTTTTAATACAAAAATATATGGATTAAACATTATTTTTTTCTATTTAGGCTTAAAGTAAATGTTGTATTATGTTAGATTTTAAAGGAGTACACATACAACAGTACCAAAAATGAACAAAAGTAAATATTCAACAATTTAAAAGCATATATATACAGATCATGTATATGGTATACCGATGATGCCAGATAATGTTACAACAACTCAGTACACAAAATAAAACAAATATTTGCCTGTTATTGTGTCTGACAAGGTTGACAAAAACAAAGTAGTAACGGAAAAATGCAAGGTCTTTGAAAGCCATGTGTAATTTAAATCAGAACAGAAGGGTTGTAAAGGCTGGTAGCAAATCAGTTTAACTTGTTTGATTCTGCAGGGTATCCTGGGACTCACATTGGTCCACGAGTTTTGGACGTCTGTGGGTAAAGTACTTCTACCTGACTACATAAACATACCTCGAGCAAGTTCACGGGTCTGAATTTCAAACAAGCACCAGGATGATTGGACAGAGTGAGTCATATCCCTGCCATTTCCTCTGTTGCCACCTAATGCAATTAAAGATCCAAAAGGATTAGTATCAGTATTGTAAACATGCCAATCAATTGTTAATCTAATAAGGGAAAATTCTCCGTAATTACTTTCAAGCTATGAAGTTAATTAGGACATTGCAAGGATTGTGATTGTTTCGGTTCATGAACCAAAAGAGCGTGAGTGATCCAAGGATGCAATTTAAAACACTTTGCTAGATCTGTCACTTTAAAAGAGCCAGACGCAGACACAAGGAGAAGCAGACGGATGCCACGAACGTCCTTGTATTTGATTCAATGACTAGTACGGTGTTATGAGAAATACTGTGTAGAATCAATATGCTAAGGTTTATTTAAACACAATCCAAACACACCGAAGATCTTTCACAGTAAGGTCAACACAGGCATCACAGCAATGGTGCAAAGCAGTAAGACCTAATGAAAGTTCAGCAACCCAGTAATCTAATTTCCAAAAAGGGAATTGCAGGAGATATCCTATAAACAAGTAATGGCAGTGGTAGGCTGGCACAACTTTGTCATTGTTTGGAGCATGGTTCCTGTGAACGTTTCAGAATTTTCAGAGTTTAATTTGTTTTTTAAAGGGTTAAAAACAAGTGAGCTTCCTGAACTTTTTTCCGAAATTTCCTAATTCTGGCTTATTCTAGGGATAAAAATCTTCCTGGAGCTTCATGTGAATGTTCATGTTTTATGAACAGTACCTTTTCAGGTTTTTGAACAGAAATGTGGCTTAGTATTGTCAGTGTTAACGCCCCTAAATGATTAAAACCCATTCAGGTTTTTAAATAATCACAAATCTCTGATGTTAAAAATACTGAATGTAACAAATTTTGAAATCTCTTTCTGTGGACAGTGGTGTATGGCTTGATTTTGGTCATTATTGACCATTTCAGAATGCAGTTAATAACCATTTTCTGATCAAATGATGTGAAGTTTGGCACTTTGCAGATGGTCCCTAAGCGATTCAGTCTCAGTTTGGTGCGCATACACAGCAATATACAAACCCACTGTTTGAAAAAAAAAATAAATAAACAGTTGTTTCATGTTTTAACAAAACGGTAATGTTACCTATAGCTTTTTATTTCAGTTGACTTTTTGAATGCTGTAGAATCTATTCACGCTGACGCTGCAACACTTTCTGCCTCTTTTATTTTTGGGAATTTCTGTCCACAGAACTTGACAACCAAGAGTCACTTTAAATAAAAATAATACAATTACAAAGCACTTGAAAAATTTGGTATTACACAGTTTCTTTACAGATTTTAAGTCACGGTGAAGCTACCAGAGCCAATCCAACATGTCCCGGTCCCGACCTGTGAGCTTCCTCCGGCACAAATCAAACACCGGCGATGGCCTTTGTGATCCACAGAGAAATCAAGAAGTAAATCTTGATTCATAGAAGAGTGAAGCTCAGGGTAAAAAAAACCCCAGGGGAAGGAGGTCGCTATTAATTATCAGACACAGAAGAGTCGCTATTGATTATCAGACTTGTATCAGCTAGCATGAACCGCTAACAATTAGCACAAGTCGACGAAGGAGACACACACCCACCACACTAAGACTAAGACAAGGCCACTCCAGGACCTTGAAATGCTTCTTACGAAGCCACTGCTTCGTTACCCGGGCGGTGTGTTTGGGATCATTGTCCTGCTGAAAGACCCAGCCACGTTTCATCTTCAATGCACTTGCTGATGGAAGGAGGTTTTCACTCAAAATTTGACAATACATGGCCCCATTCATTCTTTCCTTTACACGGATCAGTCATCCTGGTCCCTTAGCAGAAAAACAGCCCCAAAGCATGATGTTTCCTCCCCTGTGCTTCATAGTAGGTGTAGTGTTCTTTGGATGCAACTCAGCATTCTTTCTCCTCCAAACATGACGAGTAGTGTTACCAAAAAGTTCTATTTTGGTTTTCTCTGACCATATGATATTCTCCCAGTCATTTTCTGGATCATCCAAATGCTCTCTAGCAAACTTCAGACGGGCCTTGACATGTACTGGTTTAAGCAGGGGGTCACGTCTGGCACTGCAGGATTTGAGTACCTGGCGGCGTAGTGTGCTACTGATGGTAGCCTTTGTTACTTTGGTCCCAGCTCTCTGCAGGTCGTTCACTAGGTCCCCCCGTGTGGTTCTGGGATTTTTGCTTACCGTTCTTGTGATCATTTTGACCCCACGGGGTGAGATCTTGTGTGGAGCCCCAGATTGAGGGAGATTATCAGTGGTCTTGTATGTGTTCCATTTTCTAATAATTGCTCCCACAGTTGATTTCTTCACACAAAGCTGTTTATCTATTGCAGATTCAGTCTTTCCAGCCTGGTGCAGGTCTATAATGTTGTTTCAGGTGTCCGTTGACAGCTCTCTAGTTTTGGCCATGGTGGAGTTTAGAGTGTGAGTGTTTGAGGTTGTGGACAGGTGTTTTTTATACTGAGAATGAGTTCAAACAGATGTCATTGATACAGGTAACAAGTGGAGGACAGAGGAGCCTCTTACAGAAGAAGTTTCAGGTCTGTGAGAGCCAGAAATCTTGCTTGTTTGTAGCTGACCAAATACTTATGTTCCACCATATTTTGCAAATAAATTCTTTAAAAATCAGACAATGTGATTTTCTGGATTTTTTTTTCTCCTTTTGTTTCTCATAGTTGAGGTCTATCTATGATGAACATTTCGGGCCTCTTTCATTTTTTAAGTGGGAGAACTTAGTGGCTGACTAAATACTCTTTTTACCCCACTCTACATGGCACTCAGTAACTGTAAATGATGAGTTCTTGTCATCCAGCCACTTGTACATGACTATTCCCCTCTCTCGATTGTTCTTTTAGTACTATATAGCTTCCTTAATAAATAAAAAGTTGCTTTTGGGTCTCTTTTGATGAAGCCAATTTCACAAAATTTCAGTTTCTGTACTTTACTCAAATATTTTCATTTGGGAAGACTTTTTACATCATCTTCACTACATTTCAAAGTCAAATATATTACATTTTACTGAACTACAATTTGTGAAATCAGTTGTTCCTTTTTATTTATGAGTAGATACAAAACGTAAATGGTAAAGCATGAGTGAGCCACCAATCAGGGTACAGGCGCGCTCTGTTGTGAATTGTTTTGGTTGCAGCTTGGTGGAATCTTCTTAGCTGAATGCAGTTCAGTGTCAGTTCTTTGAGACGCCCGTGCAGTAAAAATAATGGAAGAAACTCCCGAAACTAGTTTCTATTACGGTACTCTGGTATGACTAGGTTATATTTATGAACAGACACATTCAGGTACAACATAATTAAAGAAAATATTTTTTTCATTAAACTTGAGCTTGCAACTATGTTAAAAAATACCCTTTACATTGAAAAAGCCTGCTTTGAAATCATGTTATTCATTTAGTTATAAAGGACATTTAGATTCAATGTTTTGAGCTCATGATCATTTAAATTAGTGACAACCTCATAAGTCTTTCACATGTTGTTTAAGCAAGAGTCTTGACAAAAATGATAATGGTATTTTATAGCCATAATAAATCATAGTACTTTGGATACTCAAGTACATTTTAAGGCAAATACTTTTGTACTTTTACTCAAGAGAAAATCGGAAAGGAATATATATTGTATTATTTTACTGGAGTGCGTCTCTACTTTTACTCAAGTACTTGGTCTGTGTGCTTTGTGCACCACTGCAAAATTTTATGTGGAAAATATTTCACAATTACACCGATGTAAGATGGCAAACATGCATTTGTGTCTGAAAAAAGGGGGGGGGGTGGACCCAGACTTGACCCCATTAAAGAGGTTTCCTGCCATATTCGTCTGGAATAATCTGTCCATAGACTCTTAGCTGGCTGGCAAAGAAGGTCCTAGTAGTATCTTATAAATAGATTAAATTTTTGCTCACTTAAACGTTTGGGGGCATGGAGATGTTAATTTGTGGTGTTTTCAAAGCCATTTTTTGGTAACCAAGCTTTAGAGGACTTGACTGTCTCCACTTCCTTCCATCCATGGAGAATTGCATTTTGCAACTCTCCTTTTGGTTTGCTTGCACAAAACACAAGTAAGGACAGACTATAAATACTATCCCAGTGGATTGTGTTCAAAGGGAAAAGGCAAACCTTGACTCACAGTAGCCTGTATGATGAAATGTCAGATACCACTCTAACAGAAAGTTGATGTATTTGCAGCATTAAACTGACAAAGTTAGAAAAAGATTTTTTAAGGTTTGATTGTCACAGAAAGTTTGAGGAAGTTAGCTACTGTAAGGTCAAATAAGAGTTTGTTTTAATTCTGAATGTTTGTGTGTTTGCATCTTTAATTCACCTTTTAGATTAGATTTGAGTGTAAACCAATAACTTTGCTTGCTTGTACCCTGTGTTCTTGTCAAATGATTGACGGTACAAACATGGCTTGACCACAACAGATAGATAAGGGTGTTTATTGATGTGATCAAAGACTAGCAGCAAAGGTAAACAACAGTGCTATTGTTAGCGCAGTAGCACATTGGGTATTCTTCGATCGTTGACTGACTTTGATCTCCATTATAGGGAATCTCCAGGGATAACACTGTCACAAAGTGGAACAGGTTAGTTTCCAGGTGAGTAGTTCACTCAGAAAACAGAGGTGATTATACACCACTAGGCATGAGATGAGATAGCACACTGGCTATGGTTTGAACAGGCGCACTTCAAGCCGCTGATGGCAGTCACACGCACCAGCTGGAATAGTGAGTAAACAGGTAAGTAGGTTTGGTAGAGAAACTAACAGAGCATTCATGAGAACCCGCCTGGAACACAAGAAACAATGATAACAGACAACAGGCTTCTGGGAGTTGAGGTTCTTTAGTAGTTTTGGCACCAATGATTGGCAAATACATTTGAATGTTTGCATTGTCCAGAATGAAGTAAAGAATGTTTTTTTTCTGTTCAATCAGCATCCTGGGATTTAAGATAACACTGACTGAAATGATTATGTGGTAAAGCTATGAAAACATTTGCTGTTAAAAAATGAAATGAAGTGACTAAAGTGTGGCTTCTGCACAGCAATACTTGAAATATTGTGTAAACCTTCAATTCACCTATTGACCAATTAACAATTTACCACTGGTTTTACCAACTTTGAATATTCTTGTCCTTTTCATCCACCCCTTCCCTCCCGCGCTGTGTCTGCCATAAATGATGTTAATATAGGAAACCCAGACTGTAATTAGATCTCACTGACTGAGCTGAGTAGTAAAGACATTAGAGTAAGTGAATGAGTCTGGGACTGCAGGCTATTGTAGATGGGAAGGATACAACAGATCACAGAGGCAAACAAATCAAGATTTACCGTAAATTTGTGAATTGATGCACCAGTTATCTAGTATAGTATCTTTACTATAAAATCTGAGTTCTCTTCAGGACGATTTGTGGGTGCAGATGTCCCAACTAAAAGTAGCCAAACATTTGCTGCATTTCATCCACCTATTTTTATGGGCATTTTGGAATATTGCATTAGAAAAAGGACCTCCTCTTAATGCAGCAACATCCATTTTTATTTTGATATTTGGCGACAGTTTATCAGGAAGTGATGATTTTGTTCTCTTGGACTCGTTGGATTGAAACAGTGCTTTATTCTGCGAATATTTTATGCAATATTGCAGTTTTGCGCATAAATTTGGTAGAAAATACCAAATACCAAAAAGTACTCAATCATTCAATTGAATGCAGATGTTCCAATCGAGATCGAGAAAATCGAGAACCTTGACATGCTTACTGCATTGGCAAGTCATGAAGAACTTTACAGATTCCAGCACAGTTTTTTGATTGCATCTTAAGACTTTATGTAGTCCTGAGATTATCTCATTAAAAGTTTAATTAAAGTGTCAGGTGAGTGGTGCATAGCATTTAACAATACCAAAGGTTTTAGGAGAATTCCATATTCCCCAGTTTAATGGAAATCTTTGGTTGTGTCCCAGAATTGTGCACTGCTGCACAAAGGTCCATAGAAACTTAGACTTGTGTATGAGTGAGTCTCGGTTAAGAACATGAGGTCCCTAGCATTTCTTGCATTGGCAGATTAGTATAATGTAGCCTTTCTTTCTGACTGGTCCTAAAGGTGTATAAGATAAATACAGAAAAAACATAACATCATTCAGCATGAGACTGTGCTATTCTGTTGTCAGTTGTGCTTAATTTTTAGTAACATTTCACATTATCCCATGACTGACATGTGTTGGTCTGTACCGGTGACAGTGGTCTCAACAAATTTCTTGGCTTTTTCCTTCATCATCCCCTGAGTCATTCGGCTAGAACTCTAGACTTATTTTGTAAACTGATCTCTTATTATAACATAATGTTTAATTATGTTATGAGAAGTGTGGTTTATGTAAAGGACACTTTGACGATATATTGAATTGCTAGAGATTGAACTGATCCCACATCTGTAGAGATCGGTTTGTGGGAGATACCATCATGGTGAGCATTTTGGTTGGGTATAAACAGACTGACAAAATAGAGTTAGGATTGTTGCGGTGATCACATTTGGGTACTGATGCGTGTGCAGGGGATTTCTCACGAGAGTTGCTTGTGTGCATGAGGGCGTGGTCTGGTCTGCCCTGCTCTGCTGGACAACCACCCCAGAGAGAGAAGATTTGAGTATAATGTGCGATATTCAATATGTTTTAATATCTTGAATAAATACAAATGTTCTGATGAATTCTGGTGAATTGTGATGGTGAATGCGGCCAAAACGTATAACCAGCATTTATAGCAATACATCAGGGCCCCTAGGGCCATACATGATGGCCAGCCACCACGAGATCCCACACCTCTGGCCCGGGAAAACACACAGATTTGTGGGGTGAGGACACCCTGGAACTAACTCTTCCGCAAAACCAGTTGCCTGCAAACCATCCTCTGTTTGGGAGTGACTTTTAAATAACAATGCCCTGAGCGGCTTCGAACCATGTGTCTGTTTCTCTCTCACCAACCCGCTACATCAGATATAGACGACATATACATCTTTCCATTCAGTAAATGACTAATTAAAGTTTTGTCACTTTAGCTTTTCATATGACTATAATACAAAACCACACGGTTTAGACACACATGGATTTTTTTACCTTGGGTATAAAAGGAGTATTATCACCCTTAGATACAAATAAGGTCAAAGCGAAAACCATTTCATGTGTAATTGTACTGTGATAATAACTTGACAAGAAAACAGATGATCGTGGATAAAGGGCTGAGAAAAAAGCTGTTCAGTCAGTGACCTCACCTTTTCTCGAGTACCGTATAATCAATAAATGAGCTGGAATGAGAAACAGGAAGAGAGAGAGGGAGTAGGAGGCGGGGATGAGAGAGGGCAAGAGTGGAGCAAGCGTTTTTTTCTCTGAGGCCGTGTAGTTGACAAATTAGTGCTCATGAAACACATACATTAAATCATTAATGTGTTGGGGGAATATGTTACCTGTGTGGAGTGTAACACTACATATGCACTAGTCTCTGAGGGATAGAGCTTCCTGTGGAGAAAACCACACGCTTACGTCTCTTAAACTTACAGTACATCTCTGTCTGTCACACCGAGCTTTATTAATGGAGCAAAACTGACGGGTTTTTTTTAAACAGAAGGCAAGAGGAATACATTTGATTTAGGAAGAATTTGTGAAGTTATGTATGTCATGCTGATTGGTCAGTCTGAATCACCCACTACAACGACAGCGAATGGTATGTCTACCTTTATGACCAGCAGACTCCTGAGACTCAAACCAGGCTTCATGCAAGGTCTAGCTACTCATAACAATAAGATAAGCAACAGGCACATAATTTCTAAAGAGGTTACACAATTTAGATCCAGCCAAAATACTACACACTAATACAATTTTATAATTCAGTTAGTGGTCATAGGAAAGATCTTACATGAACATGTATTTTTGTTTATTCTATATAATTGCCAGTAAAATAGTTGCATGTTAAATGTTCTAGTAAAGTAACCCCCCTCTTCTCTGTCAAGTAATAGTATCACCCAACCACTTCCATTATATGTGATTATATATTAGTGTAGTTGTTGCACCTGAACTGTGGCATGAAACATGGGGAGAAGCAACAGAAAACATGTTTTAATTGTTGAAGTTCAAGTTCTTGCTTACAGAAGCAATACATAAAGTAAACATGTTATGCAAGTTATAGCAAGTTTAACGGAGATACTTGCTGGTAATGGCTTTTTTTCCTGGCTACTCAACCTTTTTTTCTTCAAGCATCTCCTTTTGTGCTCCTTGGAAAAGCCATGCCACATTTTTTAAGAGTACTGTGTTTCTTCTGAAGTGGGGTTTTCTTTCCATCCCTTTGAATTTTTCTGGCAGTTGTAGCAGAATTTTTTGTTTGTTTCAACAGAATCCCTCACTTTCCTCCAAAGATATCAGAGTTTGAGCTGATTGCCTTTCCTTTTTCGTACAGTTCAAATACTTCTTCATGTAGATCCTTTAGAGCACATTTGCTTTCCATGTTGTTCCGAATCCAGTAATGTAAGCGCACTTGATGAAAGAGGCAAGGGCCAGAACATTGATTTCTACAGCAAACATGTCGAGGTGATGATGGTTACCTTTACCAACCACTTGAACCCTTTAGTTTATGTTTTTGTGCATGTTATCAGGCCTAAAGCACCAGTCATTTGGAAAGTTTCTGTTGTTACTATGATTTAAAAGGAGGAAACACAGTTGTTTGACAATAAAATGGCTTCACCTAACTTACCATAAGCGGAAAAAAGCTTTTGTGTATTTTCTGAAAAAGTTGCGTTATAAACTTCTAATGTAACTACATTTAAACAAGCAGAGAAAGAGAGAGACCATTTGTCAGATTGCATCTCTCTCTTTTTCTCTCTTGAAGCATGCTCCTCTACAAAGCTGGAATCCCACGTTCTAAGGAAGAAATCAGTAGATACAGCTTCTTCTGGTGAAAGAACCCTTTTATGCATCTGAAGGTCAATCGCTATGTTCATTGCATGTTTTTTCCACGTGTTTATTGGATCTTTTCTGAACATGTATGTAGCTTTCGCTTTAAAAGTTTAACCTTTAGCACTTTTCTAAAGCTTTTCCCACAAACTTTGCTTTGCACACTAGCTTTTGCACACACACACACACACACACACGCACACACGCACACACACGCGCACACGCATACACACACACACACACGTACAAACTAAACCGAATTCCAACAATTCTTTTAAAAAGTGGCACTTAACCTGAACACAACATATCAAAGTAATGAATTATTTTTAATGATATTTATGTGATATTTTATTCACATGATATTTTAATAAGTGATTCCATTCCATATGAATTCCATTATTGTGTTTTATGGACTGTTTTTGTAGATGACATGTATTTTTTACTTTTATTCAACATGCATGAAATAGTCTTCTGCTCCCAGAGAATGGAGGAGACACTTGGAGTCAGGCCTGTTGTGTAAAGAGGCTGTAATTAAACAACAACTAAACAGCAGGACCATTATCAGCTCTTTGGGCTAGGAGGGATAAAAGGAACACTGCCAAAGCCTTATAAAAGGATCTCCAGCTGATGTCAGTGGTTCAAATGTTCGGAGATAGGCTTCACGAGAGTTATATGAGGGTCTGTCTGCTTCTGCATGCTCACAGCTCAACCCTATGCAGCCCATATGGCATTTGCCAAAGAATTCCAGTGCTCTTGACGGATGAGCGCACATGTGACTGGAGACTCCACGAGGATGCGTTGCTGCATGATATATCCTTCACCATCATTGGGTCAGGGGAGGGTTGAGGATGCAGGCACCTCTGGGATCTTTGTGATGCAACACAACAACTGTCGGTAAAATGTTGCTGGTATGTGTTTACTCAATCTGCCAATAAGACAGGTGTGACAAAATCGATTATGGAAATAATCATTTAACAGTGAATCCATCATGACAGATAAGCCAAAACTGAACTCTGCAAAGATGATCATAATCATTGAATTCTCATTTCCTGCAAACGAGCACCAAATATCCTCAGAGATATTAACAAAGCATAATGTAGAGGCAATTAACCTAAAAATGACAAGCCATTTATCATTTCCAAACAGGGTCATTGGATCACATGCCAGCTCATCCATTTAGCTGATAATGGAACAACAGCCTTTTCTGCATATCATTCTTTTATAAAGGTTACATTTGAGGTGTGCTTGAATGTTAAGTATGAAAGGCGTGGTAGAAAGGATGTGATATTTATTACAAAACATTTTTTTTGCTTCAGAAAATTCAGTTAAGGCCAATTCACTAGACAATTCAATGAAAACCTATTCACCCCAAAATTTTGGCAGAAAATTGGTATTTGTCTGGATCATCTGACACAATTTTTGGACCTGAGTTTGACAGAGTGTAGTGAGTGGCGAGAGAGACACAGACACACTGGCACTGTTCAAAGCTGGACAAGGTGAGTCACTCAGCGCTCTGTTGGGGATGGTAATGTGCAGGTTAAACGAGCACAGGGCTCCAGAAGGCGCCAGGGTGCCTTCACTCCATTCAATTCAGCAGCGCATGGGTTTCTGGACCAGAATTGTGGGGTCCCATTGTGCTAGTACATCCGTCACGCTCGGGATCCATGTGCCCTTGTCATCTACTTCTGGTCCAATGACGGCATGCAGAATCCAGCCAAGCCCCAGTGACTGCCCGGTTGTTGGCACCTCATGGGCCCCTTTCGGCTACCGGTGGCTCTCGCGGCATCCACCCTCTGCTCCTGGTGGTGAGAATAGTCTGCCTTCTCCCGCACACTGATGAGTGTGACCCCTTCTCACTGGCTGCTCTCATGCTTTAATACGCGCTGCTTGTCGACGTGCAGCTGGCCATGTTCCCCAACAAGGATGAGTAGGTTAGCCATGAGGTGCGAGGTCTGTATCCAGTATTTATGTGCTGTGTCGCCCTTGCCAGAAGGAACAACATTCTCCACCAGTGTAGCAGGTGGTGAGAGAGACATGGACACACTAAGCTGGTCCAAAGTCGCTCAGGGCGTTTAATAAAAATATGACACCGCATAAATAATTAAAATAGTTACTCAGCATAGCAATGGGGATGGTGGTGAGCCGGATAGGGAAAGTCCTCTGCAAGAAGTCTGTCTGTCCGTCCGTCCCTCCTACCAAGCTTTAGGTCCATCTCCATGCACGGCGACTTCCGGGCCAAGGATGGCCAGAGCACTCCAGAAACCTCTCTCGGGGAGAGGATGGCTGGCCAAGCTCAGTGACCCTATAGACCCAATCGGCGGGGACCTCCTGGGCTCCTTCGCCTCCGGAGATATCCATCCAGTGCTTCCGGCAGACGTATATGGTCCACTCTCTCGAGCACGTCGAACAATGTTACTCTCTCTCACTGCTTCAAGAAGGAAAGCGAATAAATATGCAAATAAATGTGAAACAGCAGATATAGAATGCATTAAGAGGTGTGGGAACACCAGAAACAGTCCAAATGGGACAATCATAAGGGGTTCAACCATTTTTAACAACTAAATAATATTCCATCAATCAACTTTTGCAGTTTGTACTTTATTAAAGCTCTTTCATTAAAGTTATGTACTTTAATGAACTCCATTAACAGACAGAACTGTTGTGCTTTTTGCTTGGAGTGCCAATGCATACCAAGATGGTAACTTTAGCTTCTTTTAGCTTGGATAAGAGCTCAATCAAAGGACAAACTACGTTAGAACAAAAGGGGTCATCCTTCTGGATGGTACATTTGCTAAGTGGTGTACTTAAAGAGCAGACATTTATAACAGTTTTGGTTTTGAAAATAGGATGAATTTAGAATTTAGCATTGAATTGAGTATAGGATGTAGTATTCTCCTATGCAACCAAAACTAGAGACATTTTGGCTTGTAGTGTATACTCCAGTGGATACTCCGCTGTAATTAGCTGATTTCTCGTTGAAATTCTCCAATTCAGTCTTTAACTATACATCTCCACATACAGATGCACTAAACAGCATTATGACATATGATTTAAACCAGTGCACCGCTTTGTGTTCGTTTTGCTCAAGCTGCAACAGTTACATCTGTTAAAGCGTGATTAATAGTGAGTCATGTTAGGTTAATAGTGCTGCTCCCCATACTTTTTCACTATCGTTGAAAACAGATGTGACAGAAACTGTTGTGGGGGTCACATTATGGATCTGGGAATGAGGGAAACCAGTGATCCATATTAATATTAAACTTTGCTGTTAGCCACGACTTTGTGACGCCTGATTTAGACCAATAAGGCCAAATTTTAGACCATAAATTCCTGCAGGCACACAATTATGCATTACATCGGTTGAAAAACACTGGATAAGACAGTCAAGTAATTGAAGATATTTTCTGAGGTAAATGTTTTTAAAACTGGTACAATCCAGAAATGTTGATTCTGAGAGTCTGAAGATGAGACTATGATGTCACTAAAAGGGCTTTTCACGCTTGATATTATTAACCCTGGGTAATCAATTGGAATCCCAAGATCTGTAGTCATGTTTCACACTGCTACTACTAACCCTGGGGTTAACGGTTAATCCTGGGTGTTCATTAACAGATGTTTCACACTGCATTTCCTAAACCCCAAGTTAACGTTGTCATTTTCATATTTGCCGTGTCACTGGACCTGATTGGACGTACAGCACGCAACATGCCACTTCCAGTGACTAGTTTAGAAAAAAAGTTGCTGCACAGGTTATCAGCTATTTTAAGTGTCATGATACTCACAAATGCAAAAGAACAAACGAGTAAAGCGTTTCTGAAGTTTCGAGATTGTTTAGCTGTACAGTAGTGGCATTGTTTACATTTCCATCCTCATCTCTGAAACTATGGGTTGCTCCCAGAAGTCATCACTGGTGGTACCTTTCCACAGGATTCCTGTTTGTGACTATGTAATTCTTGATGATTTCTGATTGGCTGTCTGTTGCCAAGCATTTAACAGCAACAAAATATGCCACACTTATGGTGTAAACCTACTAACACCGCTTTCAAATTACAGCTGTGAAATGCATCTTTACCCAAGGTTAAAAGTGATGTTTACAGAGCTGATAACCCTGGGTTAAGCACAGAGTGAAAAGCCCTAAAGTGGCCTATTTATTAGGGCATGAGTGAGTGAGGGCGGCGGGGGATAAGGTGGAGCCTGCAATGCTGGCTTCGTAAATGCTTGATTTCTCTTGGAATATCCACCTTGATTGAAATGCTTGATTTCTATTTGTACCACTGTATGGAAAAAAAAAAATCCATTTGTAAATGAGGAATGAGGCAGAATTAAATCTATAGATATTTTAGTGTCATTTGAAATCTTAAACTTGCTTATTGTATATTCTTCTTTACTTTTCCAAACGGGGCCTCATTCAGATCTTAACCGACATCTGCACGTTTTACAAAAATACAACAGTTTCATTATTCAACCTCATTTGATAGCAAGCAACCTCTTGGTCACATTTCCTTATGCTTTCCACCACTGAGAGATGGACCACCTCTGGAGCAGCTCTAGTTGTTCCAGATGCAATTCTGTTGGATATCTTTAAGATTTATTAAAAATGTACCTTAAACTTTAACTCAATCCTATCTCATAAGAAATGTTATGTTACATTTGAAGATAGTCACGATAGAACATAAAAATGACAATCACTTAATCTATGGCTCCAACTCAGGATGCCATTAGAAACAGCAGAAATCTAATGGTTTTAAATTTATCATGCCGTTAATTGTTATGGCTTGCAACAAACATTCATGAATTGTAAGGAAAAAAAACACAGCAAAATGGCTTTGATGTAAAACTCTATTACTACTTAAATGTGGGTGCACAAACAAAAATAAAATTGATTAACTACGGATCTTGGCTTGTGAAATAAGTAGAGCATCAAAATAAAAGGTTTAAAAGGGGCTGACAGTCACTGGCTAAACTAATAAAGCACAATAGAGTAATTGGCTAATTTTAAGGTTAACCTTTTACAAGCATCACCTATTATCTGTTAATATGAAAATAACAAAGAAAGATGAGATGACATCAGCAACATTGTGCATGCCAGAAATGTACCCTACAGTGATGGGGACCAGGAATTTCCCATGAACTTCATCAGGATTATGAGACTGAGTAAATATAGCAGAAGCTTTGTAATTAACTATAAGAACCATTTAAATTTCAGATTATTTCATATTTTTTGTTTTGAATGATTGTTACAAGAATTGACACTGGATGCTAATTTTTTAAGATTTTTGGGTTTTCATGAGCTGTATGCCAAAATAATCAATATTAGAGCAATAAAAGGCTTAAACTACTTCAGTTGTGTGTAAATGAATCTGAAATATGTGACAGTCTAATGTTTATCAGAAACACAGAAAATAATGAACTTTTTCACAACACGCAATTTTTTAAGAAGGACTTAAGGTTTAGAAGAAGTTTGGATGGTTTTTATAAAAAGAAACTGGGGCTGTGCAAAAATATTAAATGCTCAATAAACTAAAGACGAAAAATATTCTTTAATGAATGTATATAGATGGGAAGAAAGAATTCGACTGCATAATTTCAATGTCAAATCTTTAAAATATTAATTCCCATTAAAGACCCCAGTAAAGCATTTTTTCCAGCTGTATAATGCATGGGGCTAAAATACCCCAGTAAAAAATACCCCCACAAACCGTCTAAACGAATCGATTCGCTGAACTAAATCAGATATCTTTCAAAATTCTTGTAATATTTTATTTTGTCATCTACATGATCATTTATGAAGCTTGTTGTATATATTACATTTGTTTACCTTCCGCAAAACATTTATTGGACATAAAGAGTTTTTCTTACTGATATAAATTAAGCCTTCAATGATTCTAGACTTGAAGCATCTCTATAAAACAAAGATGCTCCTCTGCGGATAAGTTGCTCCTCTCTCGGTGATGCTGGCGCTTGCTTTGCGCATGAAGCTGTTATTCCGCTCTCCTGCTCCATCTGCGCGGATGCACAGCACAGAAACATCCCGCTCTTGACATCGCTGAGAAATGGCAGGTGAATCGAGATGACACGATCGAGACAATACAGCAAGCGCTCTAACGATGCGGAATCTGATTTAGTTCATCGAATCGATTCGTTTAGACAGTTTGTTCAAATGAATCAAATTCTTTTGAATCATCTTTTCAAAACGGTGTGACGAGCCTCGTAGCACTTCATTTTAATCATAGCATCTATCAGGTCTAAATAATCTCACTTATTCACTTATTTAATATTTGTTGCGGAACATTAAATTCGTTTTATTTACAATACTTTTCATGAGAATACAATGTAATAAAAAGGTATGGGTTGTTTTATTCTTTATTAATTCATACGATTTTTTTTTATTTTTTTATTTTATATAGTTGCTTATTCGTGACAAGGCTGTCATTCGCATTAGCCTACGTACAGCAGAGCAATCTCCGTCTCGACACAGAACAAAGAATCAAGGAACCGATTCGTGCAAATGATTATTTGGCGAATCTTGACAGATCTCCGCTGTGAGCCGAGCGTGAATTATGCATTCGAACTAACAAGGGAAAGTGATGTTCAGAGAGGACGACAGAGGAGTCCGGGAAGATGCGCTAAAAGGACGATGAAGTTGCGTGGGGCTGTATCTCGACACAGCATCAACTGATTTATTTAGAGTCGCAGAGTCCCATTCGATGAGGATTTTATAGCAAAAGGGAAATCCGGAGGGTCGGTTAAACGAAGGGACCGGCTGTTTATGTTTTAATGATGGCTTAAAGGCTGCAGTGGCTTAATCTCTTTGATAAACTGGTTGAATTTCGCGGAACTTTGCGTTTCCCAGGAAATAAAATTCTGTGCGGCAGACAGAAGGAAATCCAATCAAATGAAGGACTCACTTGTGAAAACGTAAGTACTCTCTATATTTATCTAAGTGTTTTATTTGTTAAAAACGACTAGAATTGTTCACCACACAATCGTATTGCTGCAGTGTAAATGAACATTAATTCATTGGAACCTAACAGACGCGTGTACACCCCGCAGAACTGTCACAGCATACAAAGCAACTGAGACTTTCACCATTTCTGGCTTGTGGCAGGGAAACGAGCCACGGAGGAATCAATGTGGACAGACGCCGCACACGAGACGCTCACACGTGCTAATATTTCTGCGCATTTTCTTAATTGTTGGTGCGTCGCACTGAGGCGTTATGGCTTTTGGGCTCTTGTAGAACCGCCTCTTCATGATTGAGCTTTCACAAACACAATTATTCCACTGGTCACTGGTGTGCTGCATGGTGTTTAAAATGTAGGGTTTAATAATGTAGAGAAAAAAGTTCCTGTCCTCGGGCTGGGGCTCATTACCTCAGGAAAAACGCAGGTGCGCGCTTACTGCATTTAGGCGCGAATTCTTCCATTCATAACGTGGCTGTTTGATGGGCAGGTTCAGGTTTTATTGCCTTCAAAGTGAAATAGCTCTCTCTGGGTGGTGCATACGTACGTTTTACATGTAAAATATGAATATGGACCTATATTAGTTTAATTTTTGTTATAAGTAATTTATTTATTTGTAATGAGGTAGCTGTCATTAGACATAGGCCTATCACAGATCGAACTGTAATTACATCGAGGTGAAATATACTTAATGAACTTAAGTATCTTTTAACAAGAAATTTGATCCTAGCCAGGCTGTTTACCATTTATGAGGGCCTGTTTTGGGGGAATGAAGGTGAAGGGGTAAGAAAACACAGTGCAATGTTCATACATTTTTTGCTTACTTGAAAATGCCTGCTAGTGCAATGAAAGAGTGCCACAAATGTGAGTAATTTATAGGAGTTTTAAATGTATAAATCAATATAATATAAATTAATGAATACAAGCAGTGTGGGGTGTGCCAAAACATATGCACATATTTTAGCCTCTCATCTAGCCCGCAATAGCTTCTAATTTCCATTAAAAGATACGAAGGAAAATTTTTAAAATTAAGCACCGTTTCCGAACAACATTGGCACTTCCTAATAAACTGGCGCCAAATATCAAAAGAAACAGAAGTTGCTGTTTTAGGAGGAGGCTCTTTTTTGTATTTAAAAGCTTACTTGCGTCTTAGAACATGTAGATGAAACTCAATATAAGACACTCATGTCATCTTGCTTTAGGAGGCGGGAGCCTGCTTTTTGGGAATGCCACTGGTCGAGACAGTTCTGGGAGGTGATGTCCCCGAACCACTTTGATGACAGACTTTAGGAATTTTAGAAAGACTAAAACAATATTTCAGATGTTGTGCAATGAAATAGCTCAGTTGGTTTGTCCAATAATGCCGCCCCATCGTGCCCCAGTTCCAACAGAGAAACTCATTGTCCCTGCATTGGGATTTATTTGCAAATTAGTAGCTTTTGCATTTTTTTCCACAGTGTCTTAAACACGCCCTTGCGTGACAGTAAATAAAAATGTATGTAACCTAAAAGCAGTAGGATTATTACCTGACAGTTCAATCTATGTGACCGTTTACCATTTTTAATTATGCTTTGTACATAATTAAGCAAGTTCATTCTCTGTATGTAATTCTAAAGTCTTCAAATCAACACCAGAACTTCTATTTAAAACACCAGAACTTCTAAGCTCTATGAAAAAACATTGAAGGATCTGCTGCGATTATTCTTTAGATTTTTTTTCTACAATGGGTTTTCCTGCGTCACAGCAGTTATCTTTTTGTATCCTGTGTTGGTCAGATTAGATCTTTTTTTGGTCTGTGTAGTGTTTGTATTGCAATTGAACTGTTTAGAAGTGGCCTGAGACCCATTGTTTCAGCAGTCTTAGACAACTTGGTTGGGGTGTTCCAGGGTTAGGGTGTCAGTATTTACACTCTTCAGGTTTAGTTTAGATCATGGAAAGTTTTGATGAATTACAGTTCACTGAAGCGCCATCTACTGTTCAGGAGAAGGTCTGTGTACTCATTTTTAAACGCAGAAAAACGCAGAGAGCTGATGATGCAGCCGCATAGGTGTGTAAATGCCTTCAAATCTTGACACTGTACACGACTGTGAATGAGGTGATTATATCTATCAGGAAAGAGAAGCAGATTTGTAAATTTAATCATTGTGTGCATATATGAGCATTACTCATATACACAAATACTTTACATCCTTATCATGAATATCTTTTATTGTCAGTCGAGGAACATTCTGAAGATGTGCAAGATAAAGAGCTCTATAAATGGCATTCCTAGATGAAAGTGCACAGATCAGAGACAGTAGACATCTGTTTGGGATACCTGTGTTGTCAGAGAAATAAAACTCTGCCTGCTGTGCGATGGACACATAAGACGAGCCTTTGATTCCATACTTAAGCAATATCCTCTAAAGGCTCGGCAGGGTTAAAACCACTTTAATGTTGTGTTGTCAAATGAACAATCCATTCGTTGTGAGGTTTAGGAAATTTGAAGTGGTGGCTTTATGAATTAGAAGGTGGCTTCCAGCAGCTCACAGTTTGATACAAACTGTCGGTAGGACATGAATTGACCAAGTCGATTAGAATACAATGCAATAACAGTTGCTAAAATCTATAATATCAGCAAATATATTTTTTCAACTGGAAAATTTGGTAATATTGTTCTGGAATATATTAAATGAAATCAGCAAAAATATAAGTAAAAGGTATTGATCAACAAAATTCACGACCAAAGTAGAAAGTATTATTCATTCATTCATTCCTTTTCTAACCCGCTTATTACCTTTTGGGGTCACGGGGGTCTGCATGTGCCTATCTCCAGCTCACACCGAGTGAGAGTCGGGGGTACAGCCTGGACAGGTCGCCTTTCCATCGCAGGTAGAAAGTATTAGCTAGGCTAAATGAAGGTGAGATGGTAAGCTGGGGGGAAGTGCTGGTTGATAAGTGCTGGCGAAGGTAGGAATTGTTAGATGAAGAAAGGGATGGTGGGGTGAAAGGACAGAGTTTGGGGAGGGAATGTATAGGAGGGGTGAAGGAAATGCTGTGTTAAAAGAAGAGATTGGTAGGTTAGTTGAAGGGATGGTTTGGTTTGTAAAGAGTGTGACAGAAAATGTAAATAATTGCAATTGATCTTAATATCAACAATGATACTAGTGTTAGCCAGTTTGGCTAGTGTGTCACTTTAACTCATGGGGTGACGTGCTTTCTGTGTGAAGACAGTATATATAAGGGGTGTGTCCTTGAAGATTTGCGCTCTCACGCTACTGACATGACAGAACACAGAACAGAGCAGAGAGACAGAACCTCCAGGCACCTCTAGGTAGCTTAAGGTGAAGGCATGCTTTTCTGTACCGTCCTTTCTTTCTGTTCATTCCAGTCCAGCCTCTCAAGTCTTCAATGTTAGAAGGAAAATGTTTAATTCCGTAACAAGGGATGGGCATGTTGTATAATGATATGGGTAGGTAGGATAAAAGAATATGTACAAGTTTGATGAAGATAAGAGTAGAATGGTTGGTTGATGAGAAGTGTAAGTTGAAAGAATGTTTTGGTAAGTTTGTGGTATCTTGGATGAAAGGATGAACAAAATCTATGAAAGTAGTATGGGTTGTTGAAGGGACGTGGATTGGATGAAAAGTGTAATATATAAGGTAATGGGTTGCCTAGATGAAGGAAGGGAAGGGAGGCCCCTTTCCTGGATTTGCAGGACTGGTCTGATGTATAAGAGGAAGGATTGGTAAGGTGAAGAGAGACGTGAGCTAAATAAAAAGATGGGGATTAATGAAATATTTATGCTGACTGAAGGGATGGTTAGGGCAAGGATCAACTGAAAAGTAGTTTGGATGAAGGTCGATGGAAAAGTCTGATGAACATATGGGTTAGAGGAAGGCCATATCCTTAAAACAAGGCACATATGGCTTTATATAAAGGAAATGGTTAGTTGGTTGGTTGAAGGTGTTTATGTTAGGATGACTGGGCCAATAAGGTTATATGTAGTTATAAAGAACGGGTTGTTGCATGAAAGAAGGGGGATTAGTTTAGGATTAGACAAAGAACACTAGAACTGCAAATGAGTGTCATTTTGACCTATTCCTTTTTTCAAACTTTGGTAACTCCACATTTGGTAACTTTTCCTTCCCAATATGCGGGATATTCCAGCACTGAATACCTGGCTTCATTATAGATTCTGTTTGGTTTAACCTTTTAAGACCTATGGTAGCGTCAGCGATGCCATTTGCATATAATTTTTTAAATGCGGTAAAACTGGAATCACATAAGATAGAGCAATAATTCTTTTTGCAATTAAAAAAAAGGAGTTAGACTTACAAATGAAATATGTAGAGACTCATAGAGCCATTTCTTTCCACAAGTGGGTAAAAAAACAGTAAAAAGTCACAAAAAATCCTTTAAAGGTTACACAATATAATCCACACTGCAGATGTTAACAGCACTTCCGATGAAGGGTATTTCCTCATCATATTGTAAAGGTTATCAATTCCTGCAATATTACCTGTGCCCCACGGCGTAACGTCATCTTCCCGGAAATTTTACAGTGGTGAAAACTTTTGGTATAAGTAGGTGTCTGAGATGGAGGTAGCAACTGAATTTAGATGATTAAGGTATGAATAGAATCCACCCTAGTGGCATGAATGAGGCTTGGACACAGATTTGGGGTGAGTTGTGCTGGCCAGAATCCCTTCATTCAGCTAGATGCAGGTGCCAGACACTGTTGGAAAGTACTTGCGTGGGTGAAAGAGGCATGCCAGGTGAAAACTGGTATTCACCCCTTCCTGTCTCACGTCAGAAGGCTGGAATGTGATTCAGGGGTTGCTACCAAGAACCAAAGTCCTGGAGGAAGAGCACATTTTCAGGAGTGCCGTTCCTTATCTGCATCGTCTAATGAGTTTAAAGAGGAAAATGGGAGCGAAGGTCTGGGTGGTCTCCATCACTATAGTGGTTTAATTGAGGAGGCACGGACAAAGTTGTGCAGTAAATAAGTGTTAAACGGACGCTGTTATCCTGAGGTTCAGTGAGATGGGTAGCAGGTGAGTTCTGCAGGGATATCAAGATATACAGCAACAACTGCTGGATTGTTTTCCTTGTTCATACCCAAACTGTCCACCAACTTTAATAGTACCTCCTCATGAGCTTTTGGTGGTAACACTGATTATAAACACTGGGTAATGTGAAGAATCGATGATTGTAGAGACAATCAGTAAAAGTAGAGGTTAGACCTGAAGTTCCTTTGCTCAGCACTCAGCAACTCTCAATATTTAGAAAAAATAAACATCAGGAAAATGATTTACTTCCCAGTTTATTAAAAAAATAACAAGTGAATGTGAGTGAAAAGTTGAGAACAATCTTTTAAATCTGGGCGGATGTTGAATGACATCTTACTCAGTGTCTTTTTAGCCATAAACATTTCATGGCTTTTCAAGCATGGCAACTACAATCATTTTAATGTGAATCATCCTATTTGAATAATACATGCCGGCTTCTCGAGCAGTTTGTTCAGAATTCAGGTTTGTTTCATTGTGAAGTGCTTCTCCATTTCTCTTCATTATTTTCTCCTGGGAACAGATTGTGTTTTCGGCTCTGCCTCAACCATGAGACCATCCTAGCTGTAAACATATGCTCTCCCTCTCCCTCTCCCTCTCTCGTTCATTCTTCCTAGATGTCAGAGTGCTTGTGGAAGAGCATGTGCATCATTTATAGCCTTTCTGATGGCTACTGAGAGTCTCACAAGTCTGCATCTCTGCGAATGATTTCAGACATTTGAAGGCTGCATTGTGAATGATGGTTCAAGGATATGAGCTGGATAAAAGGTCAACGCTGTTTCACAGACATGGATTTTCAGGGTATTTTTCTTTTTTCCTGTTGTTGTCTTTGTCTAAATAAGGTTTTGTTCTGTGAATGTTTCATGCAACAGAAGAATAGACACATTTTCAGATTTTCAAGCCAGTTGTATTCACGTGTACATTCAGCTGCTGTAGTACACCTTTGTTATCAATATTCATCTGCATAGCATCTACAGCTGCAGAAGTACAATCAGCACTCTCTCAAGTGTTGACAGTTCTAAAATAGGCTATGGATTATTGCAGCCCATAGCTGATTATGTTGATGAGGCATCTATGTTTCCATGTATATCAGGGGTATTCAACAAAAATTTAAATCCATTTTTCGTTTTTGGAATAGAAGGTCCAGAAGATTATCAATACTGCAATAAATTATTAAGTAGCCTGCATTGAATCCCAAATAAAATAACAATATAAATAACAATTAAAAAACATTTTACATTCCAGTTTCTGGTCAGTTTTTTTCTTAAACATTTCAATCATGTTCTGTGCTAAACACGCATCAATAGAAGTTGAGTTTAGCCCAAAGTTGAAAGGGAAATTTTCCCCACTGTGGCTATTTGGAGCTAAAGTCCCGCCTTCCTCTGCTTCTGATTGGTTGAATCACTAGTGTCACCTAATCAAATGAGGGTCTATTTTTGGGGGGTTTTAGGTTCTCGTGATTGACTGATGGTTTGAGCTAGTACTCATAAAACTCACAACTCTGTTATGAGATAGCAATTTAATTTTGTGGTCAATATCAGAATTTCTGGGTGTGAAAAATTTAATACTTGGTATTTCTTGCAAATTTAACTCAAAATTATCTGTTATGTCAACACTGCATTTCTATTTAAGGTATTCTGCAGCATTGTAAAGAATATTCATCAAACTAAACATCACAGATTGGCATGCAATAAATCGTTTGATTTTATGAACTAGATTCAAAGAATCACAACAAATCAGAGGTCTTAATGTTGTTTACCTTAAAATAAAATAACATATTTTAAAGTTTTAGCTAAATATGTGCACTTTCAGTAAACAGCAGAGAAAATGTATACAAATACAATAACATTTATTGCGCGTGAGAGAGAGAGAGAGAGAGAGAGAGAGATAGAGAGCGATCGCTGGAAACAAGCGTATGCTTTTTGTTCCAATATAAATCCTTTTGATTTTTGTCAGCTTATGAAAACCCAAATAACTCCATTAATAAAGGATCAAACTGTCCAAGATTGTGAAACTGTCCAAGTGAATGCTTAGTGGAAATAAAACCCTCACAGACTGAAGACGATGCTTATCGATCATCATCTTATCGTCAGGCTCAAAAAACATAGCAGACAAACTATGAGCTGTGCCCATTTCACAACATGAAATGTATTTTAGCGTGAGAAAACGGGTTTGTAGCGTGAGAGATCACTCAAGTGCAAGAGACTTACGTTGTGAGACACAGCAGCTGATCTCTGTAGTTTCGCTCGTGACGTAAGTATGGATGCGGATGCCAAAGGCATTGTGGGAAATGTAGTTTTTCCCCCCGTTTTCGTTACGTCCGCGCAATGGCAGAGATGGGCGATGACGTCAGCGCGCAGCGCTTGGTAAACAAATATGGCCGCGGCTTCGGCCTAGCTCCGGAGCTCTTACACCTCTCATACGGCCGTTACCGGACTTCGCGGCGGTTTGCATTCGCTTCATAAGACGCACCAACTTTTCCCCCTCAGTTTTGGGGAAGAAAAAGTGCGTCTTATGAGCCGAAAAATACGGTAATACTCTTGATAAAAATTCCAATATATTTGTTTGTATCAGTTTTTACCACTTTTATGCATATAAAGCAAACATCAAGCTGAAAGCATTTCTTAAAAATATGCTTTTAAACCAGAGGCTAGGGTTGCCATCTTTCTCTGAAAACATGGAATATTGCCATACTTTTATAACTGGCATATTGCGTTTCAAATCTTTACAATCTTTGTCCCGTACTTTAGAGCTACCCCTGATAGCTTCATTATCGCATGAGGCGATGTCTCCTTATCCGAAGTAAAGCTCTAGCTGCAGATCTCATCCCAGATGGACGATTACAATCTAATAAAAAATTTCTGACAATTTGATTATTGTAGTTTCTGTTTATTAGTGTATACCCTCCAATTAGTGCCCTTTCTGTAGTCTCGGGGGGTTAAAAGATGGGCGAAAAGAAAGAGCAAAGATGTTTCCATTGCTCTCTAGACCACTGGTATTCCAACTTTTCTCTTCAGACCTAGGGTTGGCCAGGTGGGTGCCCTAGTAGGGGGCAAAACTATGTGTATAAGTGTATAAAATATATTGTTTGAAAATTACACTAGAAATATTTTTACATGGTTGAAAAATCAGGCAGCTAAACGAGGTACTAAAGAGCATCTATATGATTGACATACGATTTGACACACTTGCAAGGTCTAAAGCACCTTCATTGTTGGATAATATTAATTCAGTTTTACTGGATTTTAACACGACTCCAAAATGATTCATTTTACAGTGGAACCTCATCAGCTTTAATCTCAGCTTTTATCATGGAAACAGCTGAGAACCACTGCTTCTTTAAACACTTCTGCCACAAGAAAATTAAGAAGTAAATAGTGCGAACAGTGCAAATAATAGTCAGGTGGATTATGGCTGGAGCATCTCAAAGTCAGTCAACTAAAGGGACTTTTAAAAGTGACCATTCAGGACATTATGATGGTTACTTGCAGTTCAACAGTCCTCCAGCAGAGAGGAAGAAGCTGTTCCTGTGGCGGAAGGATCTCATCCAAGTGCATTGTCACCTCCTGTCTGAAAGGAGGGGTTTAAAGAATCAGGGTGAGAAGGGTCAGCTGAGACTCGACTTGCTCGCCTTTGTGTCCTGGAGATGTACAAGTCTTAAATGGAAGGGAGACTGCAGCCAGTCACCTTCTCAGCAGAATGCACAACATGCCGTAGCCTGAGCATGTCCCTGGCTGTGGCTTCAGCATACCACTCGGTGTGGGTGGTCTCTTTGATATCTGTATTGAACTGGAACCATAATCCAGAGTTTCTTCAGTTGCCGCAGGAAGAACATCCACTGCTGGGCTTTTTTGATTAGAGAGTCAATGGTCAGCTCCCACTAGAGGTCCTGAGTGATAGTGGTGCCCAGGAACTCCACTGTGGAGAGGAGGGCATTTGTCAGGCTGAGGGGGAGCTATGGAGCGAGGACTTTGGAGTCCACAACCATCGATAAAGGAAAACAATTTTGTATTTCGAAACGTATGGGAAGTGCGTGTGAAGGTGTGTCAAATCAAACTAATGGGGAAACCCCAATTACAACTGGGTGGCCAACAGAAAGGTTGTCATCATAAGAGCTAAAAAAGGGCAAAAAGCATTTCTCTTTTAGGCCTTTTCCTAGATCCATATCATAAAATAACATAAAATAATTTCAAATAATTCCATCCAATGCATGAGCAATGCATCATGCTATAGAGAATGTAAATAAAATCAGACGTAGTGCATAAATTGAAAATAAGCATTAAGACCTGAAGTGTAAATGCTCCAATGACAGCAGCAAACACCCACAACGCTAATCGGGTGAAAACAGGTACAGGAAATTGATGGATTTATGAAATTAGCATTTTAAACAACCTTAATAGTTACTTGATTTTATTGTGTACTTCAGTTTCACTTGATTAGAAAATGTAAAAATGACACCATTGTAATATGTTTAGAATGGAATTTCAATCAGTTTCATTTCATAGTGTACATTTCACCAATGAACACAATAAAATCAAGTAAACTCAGTGACATTATTTTTCAGTGTACAGGCCATTTCTGTTTTTTCATTATTTAGTCATCAAAGACTATTATAATCTCTGTCGTTCAAAATGAACAAAGCAACTCCATTTCTTATGCAAGAATTCCAATTTTAAGACAAAGAAGTTCAAAGATTTAGAGTTTCTAGCTTTGCCGACTATAATTTCCTTCCTTTTATCTCTCTCTGTTTCAAATGTTTTTGTGTGTTATTATATTTCTTTGATCTCACTCTGTTGTTCCCGCCAACACTGTCTGTCTGCTTGTCTTCACTCAGCTATTGTATGCTGCCACGTTGCTTGTGTAATCACAGAAAGAGGATTGAAAGGAGAAAAGGACACAGAGCAGAGCAAGAAAGCATAACATAGCTAGCTTGGGTTACAGAAGAGAGACAGGGGTGTGTGTCTTTCTTATTCAGAGGGCGACAGCTGGCGAGCAGTAGGGTACAGTGGCAGTGCCAAGGGAAGCCAGTCTCACACCACAGCAAAGTTTTGCATTCTTGGAGAATTCTGCTGACAAACCAAAAACAAATGAAGACGACAAACAAATGCTTTTTGAATGTATACAGCCACTGTTCTCACTTGCAGGCGGCATTAAGTGTTGTCCTTGTCTATGCTGCGCAATTTTACAATTTTTAAGAGGTGCACGTTAGGCTGCGTTGACTTTTCAATGTCATTAAAAGCAGTACCAAATCCATCTCTAACATGACCAGCATGCTATACTCTAACAATAACAAACTGGTAGGGGTGTAACGGTACGCTAAAATCGTATTCGGTTCGGTACAGTGTCTTGGAGAGCTCGGTTCGGTTCATTTGGTTCGGTACAAAACAATAAGAGCTTACAAAATCTTTTTTTTTAAAAGCTGCCTATACACAATAGAATTCTTGCATAAAATAAATAAAAGTGACACATTTGGGTGATATTTTAAACACTAACACTAGCAACAGCTTCAGCTTATATATCAACAAAACTAACTATTCCAGTTTTAAGTTTTTGGCTAAAAAGATGAACCTATCCACATTTTCTGAAGAGAGCACAGATCTGGTTGCAGTGACAATATCTCCAGCAGTAGAAAATGTTAGATGTGTTGCCTGCCCGATCTCCGTGGAACAATGTCGGCATACAACTTTAAATTTATCCACTCGTCTATCCCCGTTATGTATTTTAACAGAGAAGCCAAAGTGTTCCCAAACAGGAGACCGTAGTGAGGTGGGAGGGTCTTCAAGCTCTGGCTTCTCTTTCACTGTTGCCATTACTCGTAGTACAGCTCTACTGTGCGTCACTCAATAGCATCCGTGCGGAAACTCACCTAGGAACATTGTTCCGCTGCGCTTAATATCACGCTAATAATAAAAAAAATATTTAATTAAAAAAATATACCGAAATGGTACGCAAGTGTACCGAACCGAACAGGCCGCACCGAAATGGTTCAATACATCCCCGTGAACCGTTACACCCCTACAAACTGGGCCACACTACCCACCAATTGCTACATTTTTGTCATGTTTCGCAATTAGAAATTTTGCATTTGGAAACTACTTGGTGGAATGGTCTCTCCACAAGAAGAGCTTTTTAAACTAATAATATCGGCTCTTTTAGAAACAAACCAGTGAGCTACTGGGCGAGGGTGTATCTTAAGGCCTCCAAACACCAATCCCCCAGTCCGAAGTTTTGTGTGATTGACATTTTTTTTGGAAAAAGAATGATGAATGTAAGCTGGCTCTAAAAACATAAAAGAGACGCTCAGTGGCGCTCATCCCACTTTTTTTGGATTTTTGGATTGCGTCACGGGAGTAGTGTCATATTACTCATACAGAAGAAGAGGAAAACGAATAAGTGCATCAAACGCAACAATTTTTTTACTGACTATAATGTTTTTCAATGTACTCAAGCTCCAACACAGTACGCTCAGTTTCAGTCGCCATAGTTGTTTACTGCAACAAAACAAAAGGTGAGTGAAGCAGAAGTGGAGCTTAACATTGAAGACTAGCGTTTATGACGTGCTATCACAGGCTAGTTACACACGTCGGTTACTCACAGGGGAATCTCTTTACACTTAATTAACCTGACGAGAACTATTGTAGATTTCTATTCGAGCAAGCAAAATATAGAAACCAATAGTACTCTAAAAATACAATCAGATTGAACAGGACCACAACCCTCCCTCAAAATCTGTCGATTATACCATTTTATTCATTTCAAGTAATGAGTTAATTAGTTAAATGTTTCAACCATGAACATTTTGTTGCACTCAAAATCAGCACAGCATTACAAATATGCTTTTTGTCAAGTAGTCTACAAATATGTATTAATCTATGCATAAATTATGAATCTACAGAATTTTAAATGCGCTCTCTGTCATGCTTCGACATGCAGGGTTAACCACACAATCCTTAAAGCATCGTTCATGAAACAGAATGCCTCGATCATTCCCAACACATAAAGCTCCATTGAAATGCAGTCCATGTCAGACGTACTGTAGGAGTGTGGGACACCCAGGTGACTTCACACAAAAACACTCACTTTTACCCTTCTGCACCTCGACAAATGGAGCATATTGCATCACATCAGCAGTTGGTAAAATGTTAGCATATTGTGTGACCGGATTATTAAAGTGGATTTAGCTGAAAACTGTGAAACGATACAGCTGCTAGCTCAAGGCACAGGCACACGCTCTTACATACAAATCAAGAGCGCAGCCACCAGTAACCATGGAAACTGGATTAGGACCACCCTGATGAAACAAACCCATCTAAACATTCTAAATAAGAAGGAGGGAAAGATTTTTCCTGCATTTCCATTCAATAGTCACTATTTGAGAAATGCAACACTACACTCTTCATATTCCTGGTCGATAGATTCTGCCTAAAATTCTTAACCTATTGTCCTCAGAGGTCTTGCCTTTTTCAACCTGCATTTTTCTGTGTCTGTTTAGAACAATCTCACCACTTATTTGAGTGTCGGGAATATTGTGTTTTCCGGTGTATTGTGTGAGTCAGTTCGTGGACACCCAAACACCTAAATCAAATCCAGACAAGGATCAAACACAAGGTCCCGTAGAGATTAAACACAATTTAATCATTCATTTTCTTTATCCGCTTCTTTCCTTTCAGGGTCAAAGGGTTTGGCTGGTGTCTATCTCCAGGGCACTCAAGGGCGGGGGGTACACACACACATTCACTACCCAAGAGGAATTTATAATATTCAATTTACCTGACTTGTGGGGGAACCTAGAGTACCTGGAAAAAACCCACATGATGCTTTCCTCAGGAAGGTCACCGGCGAGCCTTGAATCAGCAACCTTTTTCCTTGAAAGACCCCAGTGCTACGCACTGGAGCTGTAATCGGCCTAAAAAGTTCAGCCGGGCTTGGTCTTAGTCCGAGAGAATTTTGACCTACCCGAACCCAATTTAGTTCGATGTCTAATTTATGAGCCAGAACCAAAATTATTATTCAAATTGATTATCATCAAGAAGAACCATCAAGTGCATATAAAACAGTAGATACAACGCCATGTTCACTCGCCAATGTAAACAAAAGTTATAAATAACATTTGGGTTGATTACATGGCTGAAACAATGAGAGTAGCAGGTGTCGTGACGTTTACCAACAACTCTGTGACTAACCAGAAAAATAGTTCCATGTTCAAGATGCTTTACATGAACTCACTTGAATTTATTTAAGGAAGAATCACGGCAATAATCGTTTCTGGGTTAAAGGTTTGTGTGGCAAGCTTTTTCAGAGACTTTTTAACATCACTTTAAATTAACATGACGCCACAACTTAAAAGCATGTGCATTGAATCTTGAGGGTAGGTCACTATGGAATAGGTACACAATAAAATCCTAAGAGTTAAATTAACTCTACTCAGAGTGTATTTGGTCTCACTCTATATAGAGTTAAACCAACTCTGAAGGAGAGTTATTTAAACAAGTCTATTTGAACTAAACAGTCTATATTTGTCTGTTTTTACTCTTTCTGGAGTGGACTTGGTCCCTCTCTGAATAGTTAATATTTAGTTTGCATTTTCCATGCAGATTTGGAAAAACATGAAGAAAATAGATTATTAAATTACTCTTTCTCAGAGTCGGTTTAACTCTATATAGAGTGGGACCAAATATACTCTGAGTAGAGTTAATTTAACTCTTAGGATTTTACTGTGTACCGGCGGAGTGATATAAGTGAACAAATCGAACATGTGCAGATTATTCAACACCTGCCAGCCAAACCGAAACCATTTTTCAGACATTTTAAGTAAAGGTAATCTCCAGAGACAAGCATCTGTTTCACCTTCTCAGCGTCGAGTCTTCTGTCACTCGAAGTAATAGAAGCGCATCATATGACCGCGTACAACAGAGCCCGAGCCATTGAACAATTTCATTAAATTAATTAAATAAATTAAGCCTGGACCAATTCAGAGAATGGATGATTTGCTAAGACTTTGTTACGGTCTCTGATGAACATTAACAAAGAGAGGGCCGTCAAACAGCTGTAGATTTTGTTGTCCGGTAACAAAAACACATCACATATAATTTCAGTCTGATTACTTGTGACGCAATGATACACAAAGCTCACTTTCGGTACATACCTCGTTTTTTAACCTTTCGGTTCTGACGGCTTAGGAAATTACTAAATCCTTTGTATAGATCCATGAAGAGAAAACTAGTGCTAGTACGGCAGCACAGTATTCTGAATGTACTAATGCAACATAACTTATTTTGTGTCTGAATTAGTTGGGCATTACTGGTTCAATGAGTTCAATACTCTTTGAAAAATTTATCCTTTAACTTTTCACCCTTGAATGAAAACAACGCTTTCATGTAGATTTATGTCGTTTTGCACATTTACAAAATCACTCACTGATCCAAATTGAGGAGAACTGATCTTTTTCATGCAAAAATGGATCCCAGAAAGAACTGTTTCTGTATAAATTCAACTTCACATAAAGTCATAAGTAGTCCATTATGTAGAGGAGCCTGAGTATATTTATTTCCCTTTAGGTAAAATATCTAAACCTCACAGGAAAGTCACAGGGCGAGCCTCGAGCCAGCAATCCCCTCACTGAAAGGCCACAGTGCTACACTCTGCACCAATTTTCTAATTCGAAATTAACAAAGGGTAAACATACTACAGCAGGGTGAAATGATGATAGAAAATGATGATGTTAACGACGGAAAGACGTTAACTTCAGGTAAGTTCTTGGAGATAAATGCTTTTCAGCCATGCAACACATTCAACATGTTCTGATTGTGGCTTTTCATCTAACAATTAGAAATATGTAGGTTAAAATAAGCCTTTAGGCTTCCCAGGATTGGTAAAATGATACAGCGTGAAGTCCGATCAATCCACGATCTTAGTAAGAAAAAGTGAAGTCACGCAACGCAACTTAATGCAACTTAAAAGGTTAGCTTCTGTTAAAAGCGTACATTGTTCAGCTTACTCACTGTTTTTTTTAAATGAACAGATTTTCAAGTTGTAAGTTAAAATGAATCAAATCAATGAAATACAGCATTGGGGTTTACAGTGTTGCAAATATCCTGGTTATCTTTTGAATGCAAAAGAAAGACATTAAATGAATTATGGACTGGTTGTCGGTTCGAGGGTCGTCTGGGACCTTTTTGGAAGGAGTTGCATGTTCTCCCCATGCTTGCGTGAAATATTGAGAAAATCCATTCATACGAAGACACTGGAAGCAGGGGTTAAGAAGACATAATAGAAATGCAGCATTATTAGCTTTAAAAACCTTAGAATGTTAAACAAAAACAAAACATGCTGCACTGAGAACAAAGAACGAAGAAGGAGGTGGGGTCTGAAAGAGTCGAGCAGATGGGAAAAATAAATCTCCAACACCCTTACTTATAGAGCCTAGCTGGGATGTAACTTCCTGTTTGTGATGTAACTTCCTGTTCTATTTCAGGACAATTGGATTCAATATATTTTTAAATATATTACAAATAAATTCAATATATTACAACTTTCATATGTGAATATTTATGTTGCCCTGTGATGGACTTCTGTCCAAAGTGCACCGGAAAGGAGCTGTGTGACCCCGAAAAGAAAGAATGTGATAAAGAAAATGAACGAATGCCTGCATTTATAATGCAGCCTGGGAAACTGATGTTCTTAGTAATAGGGTAATTGTGTACAAAAAAAGAACAGAAAATGAAACATTTCTATTTTCCTGGCAGATTTGGGCTTTTTACTTTTTACTACTTATACAATAATTCGAGCAGAAGCAGCTCATCGTCAGTGTATTGTTGATTAAATAGATACAGTTCAGTACTTGTACCGGGTACTTTCATAGGGGACAAGGAGCACTCCCTGTGAAAGCAGCGGGTCACATTGGATAATCGAGCTTTTGTGATGGCATTGAACCTGTTACAGTCATGTTACAGATACAAAATTGTGATTAGTTCTCCAGAACGGGAGCATAGTTCTCAGAAATATTCATTCATTTTCCAACCTGCTTATTTCCTATGGGGTCTCCAGCGCACATATAGCGAGAGGTGGCGGTACACCCTGGACAGGTCGCCAGTCCATCGCAGTTCTCTGAAATATTTGGCTGGATAACCGGAGGTAAATATATATTTAAAAACTGACCTATGCTAAGTGTTATTAAATGGTAAAACTCAACTAGCTCTGAGAAAAATAAACTTTTCCTTTTTAAGTTATTATCGTTCTTTAGTAAAACGTATGTTTTTCAAAATTAATAATCTCCAGCTCACATCTGGCGAGAGGCGGTGGTACACCCTGGAAAGGTCGTAAATCTATGGCAGGGCGTTTTTCAACATTGTATCAGCTTGAAAAACTGAGATTTTTATGCAGTTGTTCACTTTTTCTGCTGAGAAATACATTCATGAGTTCCCTTACACAAACTAATCCAACAGTGCGAGTAATGTATGGCAAGTTGAGGGGAAGCATACTAGTCCTTAAGGATTCCAGAGAACTGACAGAGATCAGGGCCAGTGAACCCCCCAAGATTGGGATTTTAAAAACCCCTCCTTAGAGTGCCAATGGGCTCTAGGAGCGATTGCTTGAATAAATATCAATGTGACTCTGGCTTGTTTGTGTTTGTGGTGATGCTGTCAAAAGGCGGAGCCATCAGTGATTAATTGGCTTGTCCTGAAAAAACCTCCCAAACGCGTTTTATAAATGTCATTTCATTAATATTTTGGATTCTGCTAAATGAGAATGAAAAATGATTAGTAATATAAAAATATAAATAACAGATAAACGTGCTCCAACGTGTTTTCTGCAATTCCAAACTCACAACAGTCTATATCTATATTGTAAAGTAACCCAAATCAGAAGCAGATTTCATGCACTTTGTGCTCTTATCTCTGGGAGTTGCGCAGAATCCACCTGCAGCTATAGGTGCAATCTGATGTGTTCAAGTCACTTCCTTTCTATCTCCCTAATGGCTATGTGTTTTCATCGAGAGAAATGCTGAAACAAATTGATTTCACCATTTTCAGGTGGCTTTTGTGCTTTTGATGAATCAGAAAAACACGGTGTTCTTGCTGTTTCAGAGCCGAGCAGGTGATGCTGTTCATTTCAAAGCTGCATTTGGAGAACACTGTGTTCAGCTCAGCTTAAGAGATATGTTTAAAGATTATTGTGTAAAGATTACGCTCAGGCTATACACTATGAAGCCATGCGTGTCCTATCTTTGTCTACCTATAGACATTACTATTTTTTTTATAACATACAACCTGCATTTCCCTTGTAAACACAAACCTCAAGGTAACACATGCATCTGGCCTCGGCGGAATATTAGGTTTAAACTGCTTTCACAGATGGAAAAGGAGTGCCCTTCAAAAGTACAGTTTTTGCAGCATTTGGCCGTTCATTTTCCAAGATGTCGTAAATTTAAATGTTATTTCATTATTTCAAACATTGAGTCATAACACCTCTGAGACTCAACAGGTGCTTTCACACCACAGTTTTGAAAACCCAGAGAAAAGGGGGGTGGTCAGCTGTGAGTTCTTGAGATGCAGACGGTGAGATGCAAAGTGGCTTTGTATGAAAATAGGCATGTAACAACCACTTCTCATTTTTTCTGACGTGTTATTCACTGACTGAACGTATTTGTGCTTCATAGGGCAGGGCAGAAGTGCTCAGACCCTTCTTAACTTTCTCAATTAAAGTCTCTTGTGATCATCTGGTGATCATTGTTAACAGTGGGAATCACACAGTGGCAGATGTTGCAAATATAATTTCTGTATGTTTATTATCATTGATGAAATGATCATGGCTGGCAAACTTATCAAGCTCAGTTGTATTTGCCAGAGGTTAATCAGTTTGCTGCCTTCTTCCACTCGCCTCCCCCACTCCCTAGTCTTTTTCCTCAAGCAATCTTCAAAGGATCAAATTGTCAGGGATGAACACTGCATATCTAAACACTCCGTATCTCCCATAAAACCCCACTTCTTCCACGACACCCTGTCCGCCGTCTACATTTCATGTTAACGTTACTAGACTCATGTCTTTTGCGAAGCTTCCACCAAGACTCCACTTCCCTCCTGTTCCTCAACTCTCCACTCTCTCCTGGTGTTCCATGGCTTTCGCTGGTGACTGTGTTCCTGCATTTTCCCGGAGCTCCTGCTGATCAGATCCACTGGGCAATAGGACAGGATTGAGATATGCTTGTTCAGAGACATTCTAAAGAAATGCTATTGTTTTGAACCTGTTAGAACACATAATAAATACCTCTAAGTAACCTTCCTGGCCTCAATGCTCTGGGTCCATTCCACTAGGGTTTCCATTCATTCTTTTCTTGTACCATCCCCCCAGGCCCAGTAGAAAAGCAGCTGGTGGTCACCGACCTTCATATTTATTTTCCAATACTTCAGGGCTCCAAGTTTGAGATGGATAATCCACTGGAAGCATAATCTGTTGGCTTTGCGTTTGGGCCAGGTACAGATATCTTTCAGTCGTAGGCTAGCACTTTGGGATACTGCATCACCCGGGATCTGCTAGCTTGAGCATGGGTTCACCAGAACTCTGGTTCCAGGTCAGTGCCTAAAGGATCACTTTACAGGCAACTATATGTATACTCCTCTGGTTTTGTGTTTTGGGCAGATACCGGCATTTTTCAGTCATGGGCTAGATTTTTGAGATACGGCAGCACCTGGGGGTCTGCTAAGCCTAAACCCGGGTCCCGTCACCAGAACTCTGGTTGCAAGTGTGCACCTATAACTTCACTTTACTGGTAACCATAGCCATTGTAAGTGTAATCGGTTGGCTTTGCGTTTTGGCCAGGTACTGGCTTCTTTCACTTATGGGCAAGCACCTTTGGATACCGCAGCACCTGGGTCCCTTTCCCAGAACTCTGGTTTCAGGTCAGTACACATAGGGCCACTGGATGCCTAATCCCCTGGCCTTGCATTTTGGCCAGGTAGCTACTTCTTTCAGTCATAGCCTAGCTGACCACAGCTCAGGGATTTGGATAAATCCTTTGGAAAAATCTTTTTTGACAGTATATATTTTTGAACGAATTCATCTTGAGGACACATTACCGTATTACAGTATCACATAACATATTCACGGAGACAAAAGTATTCAAACTAACACCTTTGTGAAGAATGGTGTGAGCCAAGCTCCTCCCCCATCAGTGTCTGACCTTAAGAACTTACGAATGGATAAAAACAGACCAAAAAGCAAAACGCATGAGTGTACAATATAATTATGGTGTGATTAATTTGCTGTGTCATGTAATGTCAAATAATGCAGCAGCAATGTTCTAAAACCTTTTATGAAGAGAATGTATCGTCTCCAGGGCTTAAGTCTGGATTTCTGACATGTTTTTCATCCTGTTTTTGATTGCGTATTCTCTCTAGATTGAAAGGCAGCATGTGCCCAGTGCCCAGGCATGGTTTTGCATCCTGCTATGCCTCTGTATTCATAACCACAGCAGGATGCCTTGATGGAGGTTAGAGGAGGCTACATTTTCCCGTTCCAATCTGCCTTTTGCATCTTGACTACTTTCTAATTTAACTGGGTATGAATCACTTGCCATTGTTCTTACACCTACTCCATTACCATAGCAACCAATGGCATTATTTAAAAATAAGCGGATTTAGATAAACCAGAGGATATGATTTCTAGCAAATATATACAATTACTCATTACCAAAGAGAACTAAATGTGTTTCTGACCTCTCGCGATTCTTAAATAGGACCATGTGGATTTGCTGATGCCTTTACCCACCTCTCAATGGGTGTTTGTTGGTCACCCCACAGGGTATACCACAGACAGAGGTGGGCATAGAATACATCGAGAGAACATTTTACTCAAGTTAAACAACAGCATCTTGTGGAAATATTTACTCAGTTAAGACTAAAGGCCTGAAAATTTGTTTGATTAAAATTTACTCAAGCAGTTACTAGTTTTTCTAGTTACTTCTGATCCAAATTATAATAAATTAAAACAATCAAAAGACCTTTATTTTAATATTTGAACAAATTTTAAAATGTGGATTTAAAGACAACAAAACAGATGTGTGTTTATTGTGCTTCTTTACACATAATGTATCATGCAAAGAGCCATTTTAAACGGAGATTTTATATATATATTTTTTAGCTGATGTCGGTTTCACACTGCAACCGTGTCCTATACGTCCGAGTCATTTATACATTATGTCTGTGGTTCTACGGATCGCAAAGCAGATGTTGGCAGTATGTACATTGAGTGTAGATCCTCTATTACATTACATTTGCCATGGTTCAGTGTATGAATGAAATTTAAAACCAGATTTGTTCTGTTTGTTCATGAGGAGGTCCTGGAGCACCACGAGGGTGCTGTTCCAGCAGTTGATCCTGGTGAAAATTTTGCATGTTTTTAAATAAAAGTACAACTTTTTCAGGTTTTTGAACAAAAGTTCAAAAATATGTGTGTTAATGCCTCCCTAAATGATCAAATACCAGGTGTTTTTAATAATCGCCAATGGTAAAAATATTGAATGAAATCCATTTTTAAATTTCTCTCTGTGACCATTTTCTGATCAAAACGTATTGCAGACGGTCTCTAAGCAATCTTGTCTCAGCTGATCAAACACAACAATCTGTTTCAGCGAATGTGAAGGAAGACTTATTTTGACAAAAATAGCTGTGCAGCTTGTCCGCTATATAACAAAGACCAAAAAGACGTGTCATTTGTTTATTAAGAGCGTTTGGGTCGTGTGCTTTTGAGCAGACAAAACCGAATCTGTGAATCTTCAGCTAACATTACTCATCTCTGCTGTGCTGTCGCCACCTATGATAACGATAGAATGATAACGTTAGCTAGATTGTTTCTGTTTACTTCTGAATGCTGAAATCCTCCACGCTGCAGCTGCGATGCATTATCATGTGACGGCTGTTTATCACTTTCCCTCCTCTTTCATTGGACTGTTTTTCTGATTAAAGTCCACCAGATATAGAAAACCAAGTGTCAAATTCAAATAAAAGAATTACAAAACACTTATAAAGTTAGATAGAAATTGAAAACTTATGTTTGAACCTCAAAAAAGGAAGGTTTGTTTTTAATTCAGTATAAAAAATAACACATTTTTGCAACAATTTTTTTTGGGGATCTTTGCAGTCAAATGTCAAAAAATAGAGCCAATATGTAAATTATCTTTGCACTCATGGAGACGCATCTGGTATGAACTGCCATGCCACTCACACACTCTGTGTGAAAACTAATTTGTTACCTGTGTGCCTGAATCCACTGCCATGGTGGATTTATAGCAGTTTTATAAAACGTAAAAACAAAGTTTTGTGCTCTCAACATTTATGTATAAAAAGTAAAGTACTAAAGGTAATATATATGTTTGAATACATAAATGTGATGGTAATAGCACACAATAATTGACCTTTTTGACAATTTAATAGTGCACCAGCAACCACTGCCTCTATTCAAACTGTATGGTTTGTTCTGTAGCCCATGCTAGCCTTGTGTCAGTTTGCAGATTTATTCCTCCATGTCCAAAGATAATCTTTGGTCTTGTACATAGTGGAGAGGTTTGAGTGAGTGATTGAAGGGCAGACAGGGCTCTTTTGTACAGGTTATGACATCAAACTGGTGCAATTAATCAAAAGTGTAATTTTACACAATCTACCTGGTCTGTGAGAGCCGGAAGTCATGATGGCTGCTATTTCCTGCAATGAGGTCTAAAATGATTAATCATGCTCAATACTGAGCTTGGTCTTTTGGTCTCATTTAGTGTGGTTGCCATCTCATCACAATCGTGGATGTCTTTTGGACTTTTGCCAACCAAAATAACAAAACACTCCACCTGTGCATCACATTATAAATGCTGTAAATATGTGTTTTGTGCCTCTTCAATTGCACCCAATCAGCTGCATCTGTTCTAGAAATGTGTGGCTTTGATTTTCTGGACTGAGCACAAGTGCTTCAACCTCCACACACAAACAGATGAACGGAAATATTAGTGGAGACATCAGTTATTCACTTTAGCCTCAGAGTTGTCTGAATATTTTGAGAAGACTACAAAAAGTTGATTCTCTAATTTAGGGCTCGAACACCAAAGGTGCGTAGAACCACAATTTGTAATTGTTTAGAGCAGGGAAGTCACTAGGGTTGACAGATAGGGGGGGCTTAGCCCCTGGAGGGCTTCTCGTACATTGCATGCGGTGAAAATAGAATAGAATAGAATTTACTTTATTAATCCCTTTGGGAGAACTTTTTGGGAACTAGTACTAATGACACTAAATTTCACTCGCGGTAATTGGGAATAGATACTAACATTATGTGTACTTCAGAGATTCGACAGGATATTAGACAGCTAATAAAAGATTTTTCACGATGTTAGCATTTTAGACGACGTTCGCTTTAGCTTCCAACATTAAGGTTGAAACAGACTAGGCTACAATATCGTCCTTCCTTCTCTCACCATAGATAAATGTTCAGATTTAGCAACAATCGCTGCTATCAACATGCAATCACTGAACGTGTGTACACCGTGTGTTCACTGCTTTCTACTGCTGCTGCCTCCAGACTGTTGTGTTGGTCCAGCTGCTTATGCGGCCGCCTACCACGTCACGCTTGACGCATGCTAATGAGGCATGATCATAACGATAATAATTTTGAAAGCGAACTTCAGTTTAACTCACTTTCTTGCTGGCTCGTGTTTGCTGCATGTATGCACTTGTTTAAAATATATTTTAAATACGAAGATAATAATAATAAATAAAATGTTGCCCCAAAATATAGAGGGGGGGGGAGTGGGATATTTTAGGGAGGCTGAAGCCCCCCTAAATTAGGGCTAACGACGTCACTGGTTTAGAGCATCATTGGTATGTGGTTTTTGTACTTTTATTATTGTACTTTGACAACCTCCTCCTAGAGATTTGAACTGGTCACCATCCAACTCTTGGAGTGTCATCTAAAGGCAATTTTAAATCTTGATGCTTTTTTGAATTTGTTGAAGTTTGATGTTTCACCATGAAGCAGGAAGTTGTTATATCTTGACCATACAATGCTCAATTGGTATGAAATTTGCCAAGGTCCATGTTTTATTATGACACTTTGAGATCAGGCTGTCATTATTTAATTTTCCTGTACTGTTCAGTATTTTTAACAATGCTTGCTTCAGTAGGCCTTTTAAATAAGGATTGGTCGTAGTGCTGGTGATGGCACCAGAGGAACCCCAGACCTTTGATCACTGCTTGCAGGTTTAATTACAAGTTGTTTTTATCAACTTCATGATCAAGGTTTGAGGAGGTTACATTTATCATACACATTACAGAGGTCTGGAAGTGAGATTTAAGCTAAAAGGTAATGCGCTTCTTCATTTAGCTTTATACACTGAAGATATTTACAGCTAATCCAAGCTGCATTCAGAACAATGGAAGACTGAAAGAGGGGGAGAGGAAGACCCTGAGAAAGCGGCTTTAAGCAAAAAAAAAACATGCTTCAGATGTCTCTCTCAGGGTCTCTAAAGCAAAAAAAAAAAATAAAAAAAAAATAACTGTGTCAACTTATTGAAGAAACTTGTAATTTCCTGTTGTGCTGTAACTTCCCGCTAACTTCAGACACTAAGAAACACTAATGCGGGACTGTGAAAGGGTTGACATCACAAGCTTTACATGCTAGCATTAGCATGTTTGCCTTAGCATTATTTTGAGATTGTATCAGCACATGACAAAAACAAACTAATATTTCAAGAAAAAACAAGACAACTTTTTTTTTTTTAATAGAAACCCTTTCAAACCACTGGGAAATGATTGTTTATGTTGCTCTAAAAAGAGAGCCGTTTAAATCGCAGTCACAGTTCTGTCACCGAATTTTCCTCTGTTCTAATGCCGTGACAGACGAGTGCTAGGGAGGCAAGCATGATGAATGAAGGAGAATGCTAAAGTCAGAGTGTGACAAAGAGCCACACTGGGTAAATATCAGAACTGCAGCTATATTTAGCAGTCAGCGCTCATTAATGATAAGCAATCTGGAGAGTGTTCTAGACTTTGGAGCAATTGCAGTCTATATCACAAAATGAAGTCTTTTAAGAACACACAAAAGTTACATTTCTTGTAAATACCTTTATTATATTTTCATATATATTTATTTATCATTAAATAATATATATTTAGTGATTTTGCAACTCGTGTAACAGTGGTCAAAAGTAGCCATTTTCCCTGGTGTGGTGTAACTCATGTTATGTTACATTGGGTGTTATCGCTCTCACTCTCTCATGCTAGTCAAGGATCTGACAAAAATGTCTGTGTGATGTATAGATGCCATGAAGATTGAGCTCTAGCATGGTGTCTCAGAGTATGTATCTGTTAGGAACCGGTACCACAGTATCGATATCTTTGATGTATTCAAAGTATCAAATATTAGCTTTTACACTCTCAGTGAGATTTGCTAACAACAAGATGAACATGACAAGGTGAAAATTAAATATTCAGAGTGTCCTAATGGTGAACATGCACTAATCATCATTATAAGTGTGTTATGGTTGGTTAACTTAACATTGTATTAGAACAACAAATGTTGTACTAAATATATTTTCATTTTAAAGAAACAGTAGAAAATATATCTGTTAGTGTCTCAACCCTTAGATGTAAGCAGCACCGGTGCATTTGCCAATCTAAATTAAGAATGTAAGAATGACGCAACCCAGCCATTATTTAATTTTGATTTTAAAAACAATTCGTATGTTTCAAAAAGTTTATTAGATTTTTTATATTGTGTTTCAAAATTCAACATTCCAAGAGCTATGACACATAATTTTCGAGGTAATTCAAATGAAAATGTCAGAAAATTTGCAACCTTCTTTCAGTTGAATTTTACAGTTGCTAAATCTGAGCCTTTAGTGATATCTAGTGGTGAAAAGAAGATATAACTCTTGGAAAGACAAGACCTGTGACATGGCTTGTGTTTTTCATATTTCTGGCAGAAAACAAAGCACAATGGAACAAAAAGAATTACATTTTTTATTAACACATTGTTCTTCTTTCCTTTAGGTTAAAACTTGCAATGCTCTTGCAATTGCAAAATGCAATGCTCGGAATTGTACTTTTTGTAAAATTTTTAGGATAATCTAGCCACAGGGGTTGCAAGCCAGTGACTTCTGTGCCGGTCCCAAGCCCGGATAAATAGAGAGGGTTGCGTCAGGAAGGGCATCCGGCGTAAAATATGCCAAAACCAAATATGCGAGTCACCAAATCGATTTTCATACCGGATCGGTCGAGGCCCGGGTTAACAACGACCGCCTCCGGTGCTGTTGACTTACAGGGTGCTGGTGGAAATTGGACTACTGTTTGTCGAAGAAGGAGAGGAGGGAGAAGGATTCGTCGACAGAAAGAGAAGAGGAAAGGCAGGAGTATAGATCTGAGAATAGGGACTCTTAACGTTGGTACAATGACAGGCAAGGGTAGGGAGCTGGCGGACATGATGGAGAGAAGGAAGGTAGATATTCTGTGCGTGCAGGAGACCAGGTGGAAGGGTAGCAAAGCGCGTAGTATTGGAGGGGGATACAAGCTGTTTTACTATGGTGTGGATAGGAAGAGAAATGGGGTAGGAGTGATCCTGAAGGAGGAGTTTGTGAGGAATGTTTTAGAGGTGAAAAGAGTGTCAGACAGGGTGATCAGTTTGAAGTTAGAAATTGAAGGGGTGATGTTGAATGTAGTGAGTGGTTATGCTCCACAAGTAGGCTGTAAGTTGGAAGAGAAGGAGAGATTTTGGAGTGAGTTGGATGAGGTGATTGGGAGTGTTCCCAGAGGAGAGAGAGTAGTAGTGGGAGCAGATTTCAACTGGCATGTTGGCGAGGGCAACAGAGGTGATGAGGAGGTGATGGGCAGGTTCGGTGTTAAGGAAAGGAACCTAGAAGGACAGATGGTTGTGGACTTTGCCAAGAGGATGGAAATGGCTGTAGTTAATACTTATTTCCTGAAGAGGGAGGAACATAGAGTTACCTACAAGAGTGGAGGTAGGAGTACACAGGTAGACTACATCCTTTGTAGACGAGCCAATCTGAGAGAGATCAGAGACTGTAAAGTAGTGGTAGGAGAGAGTGTAGCCAGACAGCATCGGATGGTGATGTGTAGGATGTTTCTGGTGGTCAGGAAGAAGAGAAGAGGAAAGATTGAAAAGAAGACCAAGTTGTGGAAGTTGAAAAAGGAAGAAGATTGTGAAGAATTCAGACAGAAGCTGAGACAGGCTTTGGGTGGTCAGAAAGAGCTTCCAGATGACTGGGAAACTACAGCAGAATTGATCAGGGAGACAGGGAGAACGGTGCTAGGTGTGTCAGCTGGAAGGAGGAAAGAAGATAAGGAAACATGGTGGTGGAATGAGGAAGTACAGGATATCATCCAGAGGAAGAGGCTAGCTAAAAAGAAGTGGGACATTGAAAGGACTGAAGAAAATAGACAGGACTACAAGGAATCACAGCGCAGAGTGAAGAGGGAGGTGGCAAAGGCCAAACAGAAAGTATATGATGAGTTGTACTGCGTCTTTGTGGATTTAGAAAAAGCCTATGACAGGGTGCCGAGAGAGGAGCTATGGTCCTGTATGAGGATGTCTCGAGTGGCAGAGAAGTACGTCAGAGTAGTTCAGGATATGTATGAGAGAAGTATGGCAGCAGTGAGATGTGGTGTAGGTCAGACAAAGGAGTTCAAGGTGGAGGTGGGGCTACATCAAGGATCAGCTTTGAGTCCCTTCTTATTTGCTATGGTGATGGACAGGTTGACAGATGAGGTCAGACAGGAATCTCCGTGGACAATGATGTTTGCAGATGACATTGTGATTTGTAGTGAGAGCAGAGAGCAGTTGGAGGAAAACCTGGAAAGTTGGAGGTCAGCTCTAGAAAGAAGAGGAATGAAAGTCAGTCGCAGCAAGACAGAATACATGTGTTTGAACGAGAGGGAGGGAAATAGAACAGTGAGGTTACAGGGGGCTGAGGTCAAGAAGGTGCAGGAGTTTAGGTATTTGGGGTCAACAGTCCAGTGTGACGGGGAGTGTGGAAAAGAGGTGAAGAGACGAGTGCAGGCAGGTTGGAGTGGGTGGAGAAAAGTGTCAGGGGTGTTATGTGACAAAAAAGTGTCAGCAAGAATCAAAGGAAAGGTGTACAGAACAGTAGTGAGACCAGCCATGATGTATGGGTTGGAGACTGTAGCAGTGAGGAAGAGACAAGAGGCAGAGCTGGAAGTAGCAGAGATGAGGATGTTGAGGTTCAGTTTAGGAGTGACTAGGATGGACAAGATTAAGAACGAGCACATCAGAGGGACAGCTCAGGTTGGTTGTTTTGGAGACAAAGTCAGAGAGGCCAGGTTGAGATGGTTTGGACATGTGCAGAGGAGGGATAGTGGTTATATTGGTAGAAGGATGTTGGAGATGGAGATGCCAGGCAAGAGGTCAAGAGGAAGACCAAAGACGAGATATATGGATGTGCTGAAAGAGGACATGAAGGTAGTTGGTGCAAGAGTAGAGGATACTGAGGACAGAGTTAGGTGGAAGAGGATGATTCGCTGTGGCGACCCCTAAACTGGGAACAGCCGAAAGGAAAAGAAGAAGAAGAAGTACAATTTTTAGGATAGTTGTAGAATGTAATTAAAAAAAATATTTAGTTGAGGGTTATTTAAGTGAGGGTTGCACTAAAAACATTAGCATTAGCACAAATATTTTTTTAAAGATAATTTATTACAGCCAGTTGTAAAGTATTAAAACCAATAAAACAGGCCTCAGACATCTAAAGTTTAAGTAAACCGTACACTATTAGATAATTGACAGAAAGTGAATGGGGAGGGAGAGGCTTGGGAAATGAAATGACTTACAAGATCACGATTCAACATTGAGCTGCTCACCACTAACCACTGGAGACATCATTTATTACTTTTTTTTTTTAATACTGTTCCTTTAAAGACTATTAACTCAACAGTATCTGTTTCAATGCTTCTGTTCAACATTTCGATTGTCTCTCTTAATGGATCTATTTTTAAGCATAAATTGTGGTCCAGCATTTGTACCCTATGAAAATGTCTCTATCAACAAAATCCAGCTTTCATTCACAATGCCAAGCCCACCAATGCTGCCACACCCACTTCAATCAAAACAACCATTATTACAGGTATCATACTTTTTAAAAAAGTTTTTTTTCAGTGGAAAGGACTTTAAGAAGTTCTCGTCTCTGCGTTATTCTGCTGGACAATACAAAATGGTTTTCTACTAAATCAAATTGTAACAATATTATAATTTGTATATCCGTTTGTATAAAACCGCTTTGAACAGTTAATAACTTTTAAAACTAATAATTGTACAAAACTGCACCTCTTTAAAGGGCTGGTAAATGGTGTTTGTAATGTAATTCAGAATAAAACAGTTGTAATGTAGAGTATTTAGCATGCCCCTGTGTAGGCGTGGATCTGTTTCCTCTTGATGTGGTATCACTTCGGATATTATTTATGCATTCTGTTGGTGTTTGTTGAGCATCTGTTTTATGATCTTGTGAATTGCGTTTGTCTCAGTTGGATTTGCAATCAGTCAGGTATTTATTGGATGTGGGGCGTAAAGAGCTGCACTCTGTCACAGAGACATTTCTTAATTTGATAGCATGCACATGCTGGATGCAATGGGATTATTCTACATTAACATTTAGAATTGCATTAAGGTGGAGGGAGAAACAAGATTGTCAAAACGACATTTAAACACACTGATTGGATTTATGCTATTCTTTGCAACAGGTGATCTTTGAGCATGTGTGCAAACAACCAATCAAAATTAATTCAGTCTAAACTACTTCCTTCAAAACATGTAGGGATCTTACGCAATAATATGATTAGATCATGATTTCTTTGAATTTTCTTTCTCTCTGTTAGAAGAGCAGTTTTGTGCCCGGCCCAGTGGTATAGTGGAGGCTGCGCTCGACATATAGTTCTCAGCTTAAATGAGCACACCCCCTTTAAAATAAACAATTTCCACGAGGCTGAGTTTATTTACACTTATGTAACTCTATAACTCAGTGTTCAAACTATGGGGGCAGAGGTATAGCATGATTGTCAGCAGGATTTAATTCACATGGTAAACCACAGAGTCTCAGTCACCCAAAAAGGAAGTACTGTGATGAGTATCTTGCACTTGGATTCACAGCAACAACCGTGGGGACAGAGGAGAGACTGCTGTGTTTTGTGTCTGAAGCCACTTGCAACAGACAGCATGAGACCTAATAAATTAAGGCGGCGCTTGGAACCTTAACACCCCAACCAGGCCAGTAAACCCCTTGAATTCTTCAAAAGAAAACTGACCGAATACCATCAGCAGGAGAAATGCATGGTTAAAGATACTTCGGCAAAGCACAAATGGCATCGCTCAGGGATGCACACAAAATTGCAAAAAACCCTGCACGATATCTGAGCAGATAATTCTTTGTGCGGCAATAGACTTGGTGTCCATCACGATAGACGAGGCAACAGCAGCAAAACTGAAGGCCATCTCTCTCTCAAATGACACAATTGCCTTTCCTTGGACCTCGAGGAACAACTCGTTGACAAAATTAAAGAGTCTTGATTTGCTTTACCCTTATATAAACTTGTAGACTAGCTAAGCTATTAAGATTAATAAAATATTTTTAAAATATGGTCACCATTCTGTCGGCAATAAATGCAAGTGGGGCTTGTGGATAATCCTTTGTCCAAAGTGGGGAATGAGGAAAAAAGTTTGAGAAACACTGGCCAAGATACTTTCTTTTTCAGTTTACAGTCATCTTTGTCTCATCATTCCAGACTATAGAATGGTCTTCATCTTTTGGGTCCCTAGAAAATTCTAGATGTGCTTTTTTTCTGCCTGGGATTTAGGATTTAGGCTTCCTTCGTGGATGATACCCATACATGCCATTCCTCTGCAGTGTGTGCCGTATGGCGTCATGGGAAACGGTCGCTCCAGTTTGAATATCCACTGCTTTAGCTAACTGCAGTGATTTATTCAACCCTTCTCATCAGAAGAATCTCCTGTCGAGATGCTAATTTCTGTGGATGGACGTATGATGGTTTCACTTCCATCTTTCTTAAATTTCACTTCCATCTTTCTTAAATTTTGGACCACTTTTGCTACAGTATTTTGACTGATATGGAAAGATCTTCTTGTAGCCCTCATTTGGAGTTTAAAATCCATTTTAACAGCGGGCTATTGATACCGCTAATGCTCAAGCCAGTATGAGAACTTAGTTAACCACTGCATGAAAACTTTGTGAACATATTTCCTAATAAATTCCTTAAATTGTGGGTGGCAGCAGAGTGTAGTTACCTCTACAGTTGGTGCTTCAAGGTTTGGTTGAGGCTCTCCATTTAGTTTTACCCTGGTTATGTCTCACAGCTTCAGGTGATCTGGAGATTCTATATTCCCCTCAGTCATGATTGTAAATGTGGCCAAACATTGGACTCATGACCTTTCCAAGGTGTCCCCTGCACACCATGACTACTCAGGAATCTGTGAATTAGTCTTTACAGCGGAAATCCAAACTGCTTTGGTAAAACTTGTGTGGCAGTGAATGTAGAGAGTATCTTCATGTGTACATGCAGCATTATTTTAATAATGAATATTTAATATCTGAATATTATAAGCAGGCCAGCCACTTCCCACATACCAAGATCTGAGATGGAAACACTCTAATCAGACTTTATTTAGAGCAGATCAAATGTGAATTGGGACACTGGCTTTCGTTGTTTAGTGTCTGTGCAGCAACACTCACAAGCGCACACTCGTGTTTTTGCTGTCCTGAGGGATTTGACATGATGGAACATGAAAGGGCAATAGCACTAGATTAGAAACAGTAGATTTGGTTGAGGATTTGCTCTCTTTCTATAAAGCTTTTCTGAAGGGTTATGAAACACTGTAACAATAAAAAGTCTGACATCTAATAACTTTAAACTATTGGTTTATAATGGTGATCAATTGTACAGGAATATTAACTATATAATTTCTAGAAATATACCATTTTTACATTTTAGCAGAGTTTAGAATCAGCACCTACAGATCCAAGGCCGTGGTTCTTAGCCAGAATAATGCTCCTTCCGAGTTGGTGGAGTGATCTTGCCCAAAGTGGGGAGTTCAAGTATCTTGGGGTCTTGGTTACGAGTAACGGGACTGTATGGATTTGTGCAGCATCTGCAGTAATGTGGTCGATGTACCGATCCATCGTGGTGAGGAAGGAGCTGAGCTGCAAAGCAAAGCTCTCAATTTACCAGTCAATCTACGTTCCAACCCTTAGGTATGTCCTACTCTTACCTCTGGGTCATGACCGAAAGAATACAGGATACAAGCAGCTGAAATTAGTTTCCTCTGCACTGGCCGCTCACTTAGAGATAGGTTGAGGTGCTCAGTCACCCGTGGGGAGATCTGCTCCTCTACATCTGTTTTGAATGCCTCCTGGACGTCTCCATAAGGAGTTTCTCTGGGAAGAGGGCATAGAGAAGACCTAGGACACGCTGGGGAGACTATGTCTGGACTGTGGGAGGAAACCAGTTTATTTACAAAGAGAAAATGCTAGCTTCCCCAGGATGGCCCCCAGCTGACCTCACCCTAGTAACTCTCCGTGAGGCACATGTACAGGTGCCACATATATTGAAGTAAGTGCAGGAAAGCATAATAAAATATTGTTATTGTATGGGGTGCAAACACCATTTGAATGATTTTTAATAAACATTTTTTACTTTTTCAACTCAATAATGCATTGCATTGCTCTGATAACTGTTTTAAATGCTTCAGTGTAACTCTGTGTTCTAGTAATTCTCATGACAGACAGTTTTTGTGTTCAGAACATTTACACTGCTAACTTTACATGTTTCCGTTCTCATTTGTTAATTTGATTTGTCAATGTCAAGGATCAGCCCATATTAGTATTGTTTTTACGATTGATTACCAGATTCAAAGATTAAGCAGCTAAAGCAATTCACTTGTCCGTATTGTTCGATCTGCTAACTAAGCTTTTGCATCAGAAAGAAATACTTTGATTTTGTCAACTCTTAATTCGACGACTCAATCATTTTTTGCTTCACTTTTCACCACATAAATGGTGTCATGTCACAGAGCTTACTGAGAAATTATGTGATTTTACTTTTGGTGCAGCTGTCAATTTATAGATTAATCAATTAATTTTTTTACTCACTTGTTCCCTATGGGATCAAGAGTGTCTGCTGGTGCCACCTCGAGCGCACTTTGGGTGAAAGGCAGGGGTACAATCAGGACAGCTATAGTAATAATAATTTCCCATTGAAAACATGAGCGGGAAGCTGAATCCAGTAACATTTTGGATAATCTGAAGGAGCAGAGAAATCATGGAAGATGTGGATGTTTCATTGCAATTTCTAGAAGCATGCATTTCCTTATATTATATTATTTTAAGAGTCAAGATATTCCTGAGAGTACTTACTGTAAAAGTCTTTTCCACTTACTGCAATGTAAAGTTCAATTCTGCTAAGTGTCAAAGGGGTCTTTATAGGATGGAGAGAGGCCAAATTCTCTTGCTTTTTTTCTGAGAAAAAGGCTAAATTATATTAGCTTGAAATAGACCTAATCAGAAAATGAGCTTTATTGTGCTGAAAGGCTTTCAAAACTACTTTACACTAAACAACTATGTGAAATAATAAAGAATCAATTATATTGTGTGTGTTAAACAGTATCTGTAAACACAGTAGAGCTATCTTTAAATTTCTGTGAATGGAAGAACTTTTTCATGATGCGGTGTTGCCAACTACACAGTTGATGCCATCACTTCATTTTAGTGGTTTGTTTTCATGGGGACATACAAGGCTGATTGTGAACTGGCAGCAGTGAAGGAGACTGGGAAGTAAGGCTGGGTCAATGGATGAACTCATCGTCCGTTAGTGATGGCCAATGGACATCACAATCTATCGCCCTACCCCTACCCTTCTGAATCAGCAACCCATTTGCGAATAAAAACCACACTCTGTTGTAAAAATCTCTTTTCAGCAGTTAAAAATTTGGGGTTCTGTTCGGGTATGTGCTGTTGGCATAATACAGCTTAGGTATGATGTTGTAGGAATGGAGTTTGCTGGGAGTTTTTTATGTAAACTCCCATTTTGGGACATTGTTCAGGAATCATGGGTAGTGTAGTGTGTAATGGCCTCCATTCGGAGGTCATATAGAACAGGGCACAGTTGTTCAAAATGATACATGAAAGTTTTCTCTGTGTCACCCCTGCTGGTGAGGGACATAAATAAAGTCCAAAGTGCATCGAAGACTTTTGTGTAAGTCTCATCTCTTCGCAATTAATAAACCACTTTAAACAGCTGGAAATAATAACAAGCTTCACAAAGTTGAGTGAGGAGAAGCCTGTGTATGCCGCGAATGCTGCATAACTTGCTCTTATGCTGTTTGCATGAGATAAAGTTAATAAACTGTAAACTAACTCAAGCCCTGCTTGAGTGGGTTTCCTCCGGGTACTCCGGTTTCCCTCCACAAACCAAAAAACATGAGTCAGGATAATTGAATAAATTTAATTCTCCTTATGAGTGTGTGTGATTGGCTGGCGATCTGTCCAGAGTGTATGTACCCTTGCCTCTTGCCCAAAGTGCAATGGAGATCCAGCAGACCCCGTGACCCCAAAAGGCAGGTAAAGGAGTAGTAATCAAGTGGTTAAAGATGAATGAATGAACTAAAGAACCAAAACACAGACACATTTTTCTCTTGAACCAGTTGTCTTCTGGGCTTCTACATGAACAGCAAAGGGGATAAATCTTTTAGAGGCTTGAGGTGATTCCCAAGCACCAAAAACACGAAAGGGATCATGAGGTCAATCTGCTACAACCACCCACAACCATTCCATCTGTTAAACTGTTGAGCTGCTTCATCCTTAGCATTTCGCAGAGATCCTCTATAAGATTAGAGGAAGGGCTTCTTAGCGATTTCTTAATTGTAGCTTTTGTAAGGAGAACTGTCTCTGCATACCAGGTGAAATTATCCATAAATGCCAACGTGTTTGTGGGCATTGTCCAACTGGAGGTCTTCCTGCCATGGAATTAGCATGTCCCAGTTAAATCAGTGTCTTGGAATTCAGTCCCTCCACCGTTCGACAACAATGCTATTTTTTTAATCATGTGTTCAGGACTCAGAAGGAAATCTTTAGCAATAAAAGGCTGTACTTAGTATATTTGAAGCATCATTCATTTATCACGTGAAAATGAAAACTACATTGTCCATCCCTAGTGGAGGGTGTAATGAGAGGAGAATGAAGTGTGAATGATTTGCCGCCATGATTTTATTGGAAGACACTCTAGCCATATTTCCATCCGAAGATATGAATTAAATGTATACGCAAAACTGGAGTTTCACATAAAATATTTGCGAATAAAGCACCGTTTCCATCCAACGAGTCCAAGAGAACAAATAAGTCACTTCCTGATCAACTGGCGCCAATTATCAAAAGAAAAATGGAAATTACTAAGTTAGGTCTTTTTTTGTATATAAATAAATTAATTGCGTCTTAGAACACGTTGACAAGACGCAATATGCGAAGCCATCCCATCCTTCTTTTGGAGGTGGGAGACTCCTGTTTGGGTACGCTGCTGGTCAAGACAGTTCTGGGAGGTGATTATCCAAACCACTTTGATAACAGACTTTAGGAATTTTAGAATGGTATTCTTAGTTATTGCTCCTAAATTGTGTAATGCAGTGCCGGACAGCCAAAGGCAGGTCACATTTACTCTTCTGCATTTCGCAGATGCTTTTATCCAAACATATCTAACATTTCAAGGCTCTTGCTTTAAATGTAGCTTGAACTAATGATCTTTACATTGCTCTACTGACTGAGTCAGAGGAAAGCTGTTGACATCATCAAATGGAGGTTAAAAACCCACCTTTATATTTAAGCTTTTGGCTTCAAGCATTTGACATGCCGGACTGGACTTTCTGAGTCTTGGTTGAATGACAAAAATTATGTCTTTTATTGCTTAATTCTTGTTGTTATCTGTGATGTACCTCCTTTCAACTTTGGGGCTTGGAGCTTATGCTGTTGTAAATTGTGCCCTATAAATAAATCTTTACTTACTTAATTTACATTAGTTTACATGGGAGAGAAACGGACCCAAGAAGGCACAGCCGGAAATCCAACGGTGCCACACTCACAGTCCAAGTCTTGAAAAAGTATCTGAGAAAGAGGAGTCCAATAATCCCTTGGGGAACATGAGAGAGGGACATCCTGGCCCGTCTCTGTGGCAGCGTTTCCTCACCGACTAATCCTTTGGTGTAGGTGCGTCCAGCTGGGACCAGTGAGTCAATAGGCCCGTCGGCAGGTTGGGTTGAGTCCCACTGGTCGAGGACCGCCCTTACCTCGCTCTGGGTAACGGAAGATTGGGCAAATCCTTCCTGCTCAGGTGCGGTGTCAATTTAGCCCCATCCACCATCACAAGAAAATAGAATTCTATTGCTGTAAGAGTCCCACAGCGCACTGAAGCACTGTTAAAAGTATGTTTTCTGAATAAATTTGTCATATCATTTCTAAAAACTATAGCATACAAGAATATTATAGTTGCATTTATTGAAAACAACCAAAAGAAAAAAAGTATTCTGGTTTACTGGATTACTGCCAGAAGATGTTATTGGCAGAGGATGTTATGAGAGTCAAAGTCAGCTGGACAGCAGCATCATGGGTTTGTTGTTTAAAAGCTCCAAGACTAGAATTTTTTTCCATTACTCTACAAGAGAACAGTTGGAAAAGGTGGACGTGATGGACATCAAGAGCAAAATACTGAATACTGGTCTTCCTGACTGACAGCTCTTAGCAGTTTCACGAGATGAAGTTTCATGTTTACAAAGGCAACACTGAGCATCTATTCATAGACTTGTAAAGCTCTTTTTAAATTCACAACGGATGTTGACTTAATATGTTTGTTATTAAGCCCAGCATCAAGCTTGCTCTAGAAGCTTCACACCTACAGTCGTTAAATTTCCCTCTGTGAGTGTGAGCGAGGAACTGATGGTATGAACTTCTACTTGAGGACTCGAGTCCTCTCCAATAGATCCTTCATTACAAGAAACACCATTTTCACTAGGCAGTCACGGAGTGGGCCAGTTTTTAACATGCTTCTGATATCATAATTTGTTCAAGTGCCTGCAGCGTCGTACAGGCCAGGCAGACTTAAAGGGGCCATATCATTTTTGAGCCTTTTAGTGGCTTTTATGGTGATTCATAAGAGTAGATTGAATCAAACAATGGATGTTCCAGAACAAAAATGTGTTCCTTTTAAAAACAGGATTTATTAATTCTATTGACAAAGTCACACGAGTCAAATTGTTGCGTCTAGGCTGGAAACGAAAGGCTCTATTTCCCTCTACTGGAATTGATGCGCTAGCCACAAAGCAACGCCTTCTCTCATGATATCCAGAAAAGCACTAGTCAAACAGAGAGAAATACGGAGCTATCAACATTCGGGGCTGAGCTCAGACCCTAATAAGCAACTCTAATTACAGATTCAAGGGCACTTACTTTTTGAGTATGTTTGGTGAAACCAAAAGACACTGTAAGGATAATCTGTAAGGACTCTGAGCACTGTTACATTTTTGACAACAGTTCAAATCCCGGTAGGGGAAGATTACATTTTTTTAAATTGTTCTTTTTGTCCTTTTTCTTGAATGTTTTTTCTCACAAAATAAAACAATGAAATCCTTATTTCACTGATAATTTAATTGTTTATTAAACTTGTCGTGTTAAAGTGCATTATATTGAGGAAACAGCCAACATTCACATCTGGGTGACCACTGAACACGGTCACAACTCGTTTAACAAAAATTAATTTCAATTGTTCATTTACTTGTTTCTGTTGCCACCTCCCTGGAAATGGACATTGCGGACAGTGCAGCGTGTAATAAGCCTGGTCTAGAAAATGAAGAGATTGAAAGTTAATTTAATTAAAAATAGAGACTTTAGAGTAAAAAAACACATTTTCCAATACAATTAGATCAATGTGAACAAAATTAAATGCAATTTTTTTTGTATATAGAACAGATATTTATGCAATGCTGTGTTAAGTTGAAATCGTTGAAGCTAATGTGATCTTTCATCTCCTCATCGAGACTTGCTGAAAAATAAACGTAAAAAAACATCGAATTTTGTTCACTGTATCGATTGCTTTCGAAAATCATTAAAACCTAGTGCCACATGGACAGCTTTGATGTATGGAAATGCATCTGTAGGAACTATGTATGTTAGCCTGTAACTTGGTTATGCTGCAAACAAGCCTTCTCTCCTTCTTTCCATACTTCCCCCCTTTCTACTGATGTCCTGACCTTGCTCAACCCTTACCTTCACGGACTGTACCTACAGTGGTGTGTGTTTGTGTACTAAGATGGATCACTGAAGTGTCCAGCACTTAAATTGCCTGTTTATTTCTGGCCACCTCATCATTTCCACTGGGAAGTGAGAGCTGGCAGTGTGTGCAGCGGGGTGAATGTGTGGGGGCTTTTTTAAGGAGGGTGCTCGAAGGGGTTTGATTATCCTGAGTGTTTTTTTACAGTGTGTATTAGAGAGGTCCGGGGAAGAATTGCGGGAAACCGCATTGAAACATGATGGAAATTACTCTTGTGTGTGTGTTTAAAATACACTCTGCATCCACCATTTTTCATTTTGAAGTGTTTGCAACGCAGTTTAAACATGAGCTTTATTTATATTAATACCATAAATTGTATGTAGAACAAATGTGCTGTAGGTTTGTATGCGATCATAAATACATTACAAATGTATGGCTCATATTAGGAGAAAAGAGAACAAATGCAAAGCTTTCAAGGAAACACATAAAGATTGCTTTATTTGATGTCAGCCAGTAAACAGCTGCTCGACAACCATTTATAGCAACCTAGTAACCATATGCAGTAAGCCAAAATCCCTTTGAGGATTTGAATAAATGCAGTTGAACCATTCAGAAGATCAGCTGTGGAATACGTTTTTTTCTAACGAAGACTAAATGTGTATTATTGAAGCAAACCTAGTTTTGGGTTAGTATTAAAGCATGTAAATAATGTGAGAAGTGGACTTGGAGGTAGTCTTGTAGTCAAGTGAGAAAGAAGTCGTGAGAAAATAAATAACAATAAGTTGTTGCGTGTTTTGACAAGATATGCTGCCGATTGGGTTTATTTGTAGAGAAGAATGAAAAAAAGCCTTTAATATCATTTTATTTGATAAGAAATTCGCGGTTTGATTCTTGAATTAAAATCACCAGGACCCCTGTGCAGCCCAGACCGAAATCAGAGACTGTGACAAGACCCCAAAAGTTCATTCTCTGACAAGACTAAGATCCATTTAAAGGGGTTCAAACACAGAAATAGTTTGGTTATCAATATTCATTCATACGGATAATAGTGTAAATGGATGCTCGGCTACATTCTAAACTAGTTGATTGGAGTGTCTTTTTCCCAGACTTTACTCATTCAGCTTTACAAATAATGCTTTCATCATCTGAGTTGCTGCTTGACTTGTTTTATTTGTTTGTCTCTCTTCTTCTTTTGTGTAAACAATGATCAGAAGTGTTTCGCTGCAGAGTTCCACCTTGTGCCTTGGACAGTTTCAGTAAATGCTGTCTTTTATAAGGGAATAAAAGCCAACAAAACATTTATTTGAATGCTTAAATATGTCTTGAAAAACACAAAAAAATGTGAGAAATTATTGAACAAATAATTAAGTTTTAAGTAATTTTAAATAAGGTGTATTCATTTTAAGTCATTTTAACTAAATGCTTTTGTTGTTGAAACAGTGAGATCAGGAAAAATAAGAGAAAGCTTCTATCTTCTACACAAATAGAATTAGTTGTCACATCGTCTGAGTGACTGTACACTGGAGTCAGATGGAGTATTGGTCAGAAATAGTATGTTATTGTTTATGAGAGTTTGTTTCACAGAAAGGTTCTGGTTAATGTCTATTTAGGGAATCCGCATAGGTAATCAGACGTTGAGGGGAGTAAGGCAAGGTGAGCATGCACCACCAGGCGTGAACGAGGGTGCTAACTGATGTACCAAACTCATGGATGAACCTGACAGTGGTCACGATCCAACAGCAAATCTCAGTAGGAAACCTCTGGAGAGTAAACACAGGAAGTGTAGATAAATAGGTTGAGGTGAATAACTCACATAGTAGACGGAGAAACCGGCCAATTGACGATGGACATTCTGGGGGTTGGAGTATTTATGGGGAAGTTTGGCGACGGTGATCAGATAAGTATGTTCAGGTGATTTTTATTTTGGTTTGGGGCAGAGTTACAGGTTCTAGTATATGTGTAGTACCCATTTACCTGTGTTCTATTATTTATTCGTTTTTATTTCTTCTTTCCGATAAATGAAATAATATTGATTCGAAAAGTTTTTTGAATAGGAAGTGACAGAGTTGAGAGTATTTTTGAGTGGGAAGGCACAGCCTTTTGACCTTGAGCTTGGGCTCGGACTGTAGCAGGCTGTTAACCTCCGAGGGATTTGCTCTGATTTAGTTTTTTAGGTTGTTTAAATTACAATAAACTACATCAACTTTGGATCAGTCGTGAAAAAGACCCACGCAAATACATGTATATCCTGTACTGGACAAAATACTAGCCAATGAGTACGAACCAATGTAATCCCTTCCCCCAGGGAAATATGTGCTAGATTGTCAAACATAAATTTCATGTTTGCAAAGTGAAAACGAAGATGCTGAGAGCATAATCAGGCTCTAAAATGTGAAACTGAAGCTGAAATTTAAAATTAATGTTGATTTTTATTGTAATTATTTTATTATTTTAGTTTTCATGTTGATTTATATATTTTTCATTTCTTTTTTGTTTTAATGGCACAAAATAGTAATGATAAAAGGAAACAACATTCTTGGTGTCACCATTTGAAATGAGGCATGGAGTTGCATGAATGTAAGTGTGTGGATCCCTTAAGAACCCCTCATGGTCCTTCTATTTCCCAAACAACCATATTTTTATTCATTCAGAAATAAATGAACAATTCTTTCATCTCTTAACTTTTTTATGCTTTCTTTGAAATCTTTTGTTCTTTTTTCCCCAAATCAGTCAGGCAGAAAATTCCTTCTCCAGAATTTAGAAAGTGGAGAGAGGGAGTTTTCAGAAATGAGGGCAGAAAATGTAAATGCTGAAGGAATTCAAAGAGAGCGAGAGAAAGAGCACACTCTAAACATTGTATTCTTCATATCGGGCTCTGAAGGATTCTGCAGCTACATCAGGAGTCTGCTCATGTTGAGTGTTTGTAAGTGTGTGACATCCAATCATTTGACGGTACTGCATGTGTGTTACTCCCAGAGCTAATCAACTGCTTCTGCTTTTTTTCTGGAGTTCACTTGAATCTGTTTAGGTAAAAATAATAGTCAAGTCAACTTTCTTTATATAGAGCTTTAACATAGGACCTTTGACCAAACTCTATTTTACAGATTCTTTTATCCAGTGCCTTGATGTGAAGAAATTAAATTGAATTCAGGGCGGCATGGTTGTTCACGGCTCTCACCCAATGTAAGCTGGAGATGGGCACAGACCCCCGTGGCCCCAAAAATGGAAAAAGCGGGTTGGAAAATGAATGAATGAATGGTAAATGTGATTCTATTACTCAAAAGTCTCAATTTTTTTTACTTATCTAATTTTCATTTGGAAACCTTTTTAACTACTCCCCAGTTACTCAACTATTGGTTACAGAATTGCTTATTTATGACATGTATGCAAAGTTAAGCTGCATTCACACAGTGGCTCAATTTTCCCCTAAAATTGACAGCTACACAGAACTGAGCTGTTTTTCCCGCTGTCAACAGTCGTGAGAAAGGTCATTTACGCTGTCGTTCTCAAATCCTTCTTTAGAATTACCGAATATGTTGTATATAACAGGCTGCATGTGAGAGCGTGTGCCAGCCAGACTCAAGAAGGAGCTCTGAAACCACGTCGGTTCAATCCTTATCAGGAAGTCGCATGTACGCATGTGCGGCCTTATATTAGCCCAATGGAACTATTTTACAGCACATGGTTTGAATCTATGCCACAAAGGATTAAGGCAGTTCTGAAAGTGAAAGGGGTTCCAGCGACATGTACCTAGTAAAGTGACCAGTGAGTGTATGTTCTTGTAAATGATTTATCGAAACTCTTATAGCTTACCAAAATAAGTCTACTTTTCACATTTATAAATCTTAAACAACAACCAAAACAATGCGTATATAGTAAATATGATAGAAAGTTTTTTCTATTACTTTCGGCTTTCGCTTATGCTTTCGCACCCTGAGCTGGAAGATTGCTCTTTTCTCTCCGATGGTCGTTCTGTGTCATTCATCTGGTTCTCCTTGTGTCTGCACCAATTGTTTCTCATGGGCTGCTGACTGGAGCCACAGTGCTGTGTGCGCACCCCCGAGGATGGTTGCAGTATGATTTTAAAACGTGTATGAGGGGGAGGGGTGGTAACTGAAAGGCACTTTTGAGTTGGGTTTTGATGTTAATACATTTTGAATCTTTAATCTCTGTAACTAATTTTTGTGCATTTTCACCTTGTCTGTTCTCTCCATTTTTCACATGCTATTGTTTTTGTTGTGCCCCCGTGTAGACAAATTTGGCTCATGTGCATGCCCTCATTTTGTCCACATTTGGTTTAGAGGACTCGTTCAGACAATCGAGTTTGAGCTGTTTGGCCATTGGAGAAAGGGTTACATTATCTCATTGTTCATTAGTAGAAACTCACACATCTCCTTCACATTCAGAGTTGGAGGTTTATAACTGCTTGACTGCACACAACCCAAACACACATGAATACACACACTGTGAAGCAGAGACTCTCAGGTTGTTATACACTTTCTTGTCAGTTTTTGAGTACTCTGCCCAATTAATTCAGCACCATTTCCTTTTCACTGTCATTTCAGCCTCCTCCTATTTCAGCAATTTCCTCACCTTCCTCCAGGGGTTAAAACTCCCCAGGCTGTAATTGTTCCAAAATATACATTTATCTTTTTTCGGACACATATTAATGCTGTTCATAATGTGATGCATATCAAAATGTTGAAAATGAAGCTGTACAAAACTAATGAATTACCAACTTTTGAAACTTGTCAATCTGGAAAATGAAGAAAACTAGGTACCAGTGCTAAGTACCCTTATATTCATACAAAAAGTTTTCAGAACAATAACCTTTTTCGATAAATGCATTTTAAAAAGTTTGCAACCAAGTTTGGAGATCGAGGTCTGTATAGAGGTCAATATAACAGTCAAGTGTAGCCAGAGATCTCTTGGATAGTCTCTTGGACAGTCTTGAAGAAGGCAAGAACAGGAGCCAACAAATGTAGCGTGTTCTGAAAGCTCTTCTATGGACATTGAAGTGAGAAACCAAATTGCCATCTGACAAGTGGAATGCCAGCACTGAACCGAACAGAATGTAGAACACAGGTAAGGTATAATCCTTTACTGGTTTTATTTGGGACACATGGAAAAATGGATGATTACGCATGACCTTTAGTAATCTCAGCTTGAATACAACTGGGTGGATAATTCCACCATGATGATTCCTAGAAAATGTGAAGAGAGATGTTGGAGTCTGTTTTAAGGGGTAAATTCTTTGAGAAAAGCCAGACCTTCAGTGCTGGGAGCAGGGTGGCATTTCCAGTTGGGAAATCGCTTATTGGTTTCTCGAGAATGATCTGATCTCCTGATCTTTCTGCCCCAATGAAAGTGTGCTTGTATTGCTTGTACCGTAATCTCATCCTCGTCTGCTAGAAACATGGAAGTTAGATAGCCAAGAGAATATTTAAAAAGAGACTTTTTGGTGGCTGAACACACCAAAGAATTATGGACATGGAATTGTCTATCCATGGAAAGTGGGTGCTCCTGGAAGAGGGTTTCTTGGCTAAGAGCTGCGTCTAGCTCGTGATTGATCCGTTCAGTTTGACCATTCGATTGGGGGTGAACTCCTGAGGAAAGGCTGTGGCCCCCAGAGCAAGACAAAGGATTTCCACACCTGTGAGATGAAATGGGGCCCTCTGTCAGAAACATTGTCGAATGGAATTCCATGAATTCTGACCACATTTTGGACTAGAAAGTTAGCTGTTTCCAAAGCACTGGGTAACTTGGGGAGAGCCACAAAGTGAACTGCCATAGAAATGGGGTAAACAATGCTCAGAATGGGGGTGCTTCCCTGTGAAGGTATTAACCCACAAACTCCAAAGTGATATGAAAGCTTGGTCGACTGGGGATCAGCAGAGGATGAAGAAATTCTAGTGACCAGGAGTGAGAGGCTTTTACAAACAAATTGTTCTCTAGAGGTCAATTGGAAGGCCTAGAAGACCAACATGGCTCACATGCTCAGAGAGATTAAAAAGTTAAAATGTCTTCCAGGTACACAAACAGAAATTGATTAATTAAAAAAAAAATCACTGAGGGTGTCATTTACCAGTGATTGGAATACTGCTGGGGAATTGGAAAGACCAAAAGGCATAACACGGTTCTCAAAGTGTCCTATGGGTGTGTTGAATGCAAATTCCATTTGTCTCCCTTCTTTATTTGGACCACATTTCTTAGACCAAGTTTAGAAAAAAGCAGTGGCTCCTTGGAGAATCTCCAAGGATATTTGATGAGAGGTAGACAGTATTTGTTCTTCTTAGTGATTTTATTGAAACCCCTTAAATGATTGCAGGAGTAAGAGGTATTCTAAGATGACAATAACTGATCATGGAGAGTCAGGGCGCATGAAACTTAGGACTGACAAGGAAGGAAGAGAAGTAACAGGTTATGAAAGGAAAGTGCAGATGGGAAACGTGGCTGTGATTGGGTGAGGAGGAAACTAGGAGTGTGGGGGCATACTGAGTAAGTGATTAGAGTACACTAGAGATGGAAACACATACACATGCCTGACAATACAATACATAGCTATTGATTAAATGGTAATAATTGTACCATATGCTAATTTAAAAGGTGCAATTTAGAAAACCGAATGTTATTTGGACACTAAATTATATTTAAACACATTCTTGAATTTTGCTTATTTAATTGTGTTTCTAATCATCAGACAAATCCCGTAAAAACATATTTTAATCAGTATCTCTTTATCCTGTTACTTACAAAAGGAGCAATGCTGAAAGCTTACATGCCTCAAAGGATTGTCTTTCATTTGAAGCAATCAAAAAAATGTTTACGGTTTAAGGGATTTTGAAGGAATGAGGCACTTTGGAGACTGCTATCTCTATATGGCTACCCTTTGAATATTGGTGTATTTTTTTAAGGGAGGCCAAGAGAATGAATTTAGTAGATTGAATGCAACATGTTCATTGCTGGTCAGCATCCTGACATCAGGCTGAATGGATATGTTTTATTGGCAGATTTGGAGCTCACTTGAGAGTGGCAGTCAGGATTAAGATTGACTGACAGAGTTTGAAATCTTTTGCTCAATGGCTATGGGATGGATACACTGCCTGCCAATCCCTTAAACATCTTAAAACACTTCTCTCTTTAAAGTGGATAAATGGACACATTCTGTCATCATTTACTACTTATCTGTTATCTTTCAAATCTGTCGAACTCTGTATTTTGAACGCAAAGATGATCTTATAAAATGGATGTGTTATTTTTGTCTCTTAGAACCACTTTATATAAACTATTTGTCAAATTTTGTGTACATTGTTAGTTGAATTGTGCTTTGAAGAGTACTTGAGATCTTGGTGTGATTGCACTTTGATTTAAGTGTAGTTTTGACTTTAGTGGGTGAACATGTGTTAAACCTTCTGTTTGTGAAAGAATTGGCAGCTCTCCGGAGCACAATGATTTCCAACATGGTGCTGGATGTTATTTGTACAAAAATACAATCCTATAATTTTATCAAATTGTCAATTGATGACTGTCAGTGGTGTTATGTTGAGTCAACAGCAATAACAGCAATTCAGCGACAAGGTGTATGCTATGTAAAATTGTGTGTAGTCCATTAATACAGCTCTCCATACTTTGGGTGACATACAAGACTTGTGCATAAACTTCGTGAACATAGGTTTCCATAATGTGTGTGAAAACACTGTCACTGGACTCTAGAGATTGGTCTTCAGAGAAAAGGATGGCTGTTCTCCATAAAATGACTAGTTTTCTGATACTACTAGCCCTGTATTAATTGACAGAATTAATTTATGCTGTGCTTCAGACATATTGTATTTTTTGCCGTATAAGAGGCACTTTTTCTTCCCCAAAATTGAGGGGGAAAAGTTGGTGCATCTTATACTGCGAATGCAGAGCGCTGCGGAGCGGAGGGCGGTCATGGCCGTAGGAGAGGTGTAAGAGAGGCCGAAGCTTCGGCCTAGCTCCTGTTATGGTAAAAATATACCTTCTCAATTGACAATAAACACTGGAGACGTTTGAGAGAGAACACAGCAAATGCGGCTATTTATTGTAAAGATTTAGCAGTCTCAACGCATTTCCTACACACGTGTTATCCCCATTGGAAGAAGAACCTCGAGCCTCTCAAGCGCCGGAAGAAGAAGAGACCCGTCCTCCGTTCTCATTTCAACTTAAAAGCCTCCTCAAGGGGTGGGACTTAAGTATGGTGTGTGCTCTTAAAAGTTTGGTACGTGGACTCAAATTCTCGCCGATACCGATGCCAATTTATTTTGTAGTAACGGCAGCATTTCCGATACTGGAATCAGAACCCTTTATAGAATGCTGTTTATTTATATCGCTGCTGTTCCAAACAAGGCTAGTTTTTAATTAACGAGTATTTAAAGAATTACTCTTTCCCCAGTTATAACGATGTTACCACTGCTGAGAATAAAATGCGTGTAACTGTGCGAGCCGTGTCTCTTTTTTACATGAACCTTCTTTCTGTGCTGTGTTTGTGTTGCCTGTTCCAGACTTGGAATGTGTAGTTGGGGTGAATATATTTTTATTACCTGTTTATCCATTTTGTACTACAGTGTGTATTTTTTTTTATTCTAGAGTTAGAGAACGTCTATGTTCATTTCATAACCCACGTTCCCTGAAGGAGGGAACGCAGACAATTGTCGATGTTTCGACAATGGGACGTCTGCGTTTCGGCTGAAAGGGAATGTCTAGGTCACTTTTGTAACCCGCGTTCGCTGAAGGAGGGAACGCAGACGTCCCATTGTAGAAACATCGACAATTGTCTGCGTTTCGACTGAAAGGGAACTTGTTGTTAAACTACTATCATTATTTTTTATAAATAATTGAATTTATTAAATTTATAAATAATATCATTATTATTTGTTTAGTTTTCATACATTCCTTGAAAATCATAATTTACAATAAGTTATCTATTGACTTTAATTGTTCCACTTTAGTGATGGAAATGTTTACAATAGTATGTGATTTGTTTTTAAGTAACGCAATAGCTACTTTTCATTGCATTTATTTTATAATAATGTAATAATAACTTTTAGAATATTGTAACTGAAATGTTGAACTTTGTCATAATCTGTCCTAATGCAAATAAGAATAAACAAAGGCTTGAAGGTGTGTAGGTTTCACCTTTTGAAATAAATTAATTAAATAAAAATTAAATTGCCTAAATATTACATTTTTTGACATATATTAGTGAGTAGAGGTATAGTTGGTCCATTTATTGGAGGAAACACATTTTTAAGCAGAAAGAAAAATCCTGATTTTGTTTATAAGTAGATTACGCTTTGTTTGCATTTTTAATATTGCTTGCTTGTATCTAAGTATTGAATATTTTCTTTTTGTTTGTCTTCAGTACAACTGCTCATCGACTAAAATATGTCGAAGATGCCTTGTCAACAATAGAGAAGGAGCTCCATTTCAATAGTCAAGGACATTTGAGGACGACTCTTCCCTACACCCAGAAGTGAACAATGGCTTGTAGTTACAAATAACTCCTTTTTGGGCTCTACAAATGAAAGAATGATCGATTTTGTGAGCGTGCTTGGATATCATGATGCTTTGATTGTTCTGCTGACAATTCCATAGCCAATGGAAATGGCATGCTTTTACTGACTGAAGCAACTGTATGAATTCCCAATTTTCCGGAAATTTCAATGGACTGTCACACTTTTGGAATGCAAGCCCTCGGGATTTACAGCATCACATCTGACTGATTCTCAAAAACCTCTGAAAGAAGCAGGTTCCTCACAGTCTGGCAAACAACAGACCTTCAAACAGCAGGAGAGACATCCAGTGAGTCGATGTGGAGTCCATTAGCTTCACCTGCCAGCTCCCTCTCCTCTGGTGTCAGAAGTAAGAGATTTCTCCGTCTTATCTCCTCGCTAGCTAGCTTATCCTGATCTTCTATTGACAGAACCCATGTCCAAGTTAACTTTAAGTGGATTGTTAGTGTATGTAGTCTTGCCGACAGGTTACATTTCTCCAGAATTGCAATATGAATTTAATTATTGCTAAGCCCTACCCAAAGCTAAGTACTCTTATATTTTTAGATTGTAGTCAGTGTTGAGCTAATCATTATTTTACCAACCAAAACACTGTTACGAAGTACTGCTTGTACTTTCAAATAAAGAAATTAAGTGAAAAACAGAAATGAGAAGTGATTTCTCGGTCGAGGTTAGCAATGTTTTAACATTTATTTCAAAATTCAACTAAAGTCCCTGAACAACAGTTGTAGGCGTCCTCGTTCCTGGACACTAAATGTCTGCAGATTTTACTGCAGAGTAATTCCAAAAATTAAAAGCCAGAAAAGTTTCATGAATGTTGAACTGTGTAGGGCTGAAGATGCCTACCCCTGATGTACATTGCGTGATCTACAATTGGTATTCTTAAATCTATCACTCAAACTGATAGTGAGCAAGGGAATAGGTAATAGATTAGTGCCAAGGTCTTAAATTTTTCTCTACTAGCAAGAACGTTTTCTCTGTCGCGCTTGTCAACTGACAATAAATAATGCTACAGTTGTGGATAGAATCAATCTCTTGCTCCAACACATTGCAACTGGTTAAAAAAAAAGATTGTTTATACACAATAAATATTGGTTCCTTTCTAAGAAGCCTCCCCCTACTGGGAAAAAAAAGATGTAAAACATATGTAAAATATTTGGTTTATATATTTCTCTGTAAAATTTTTATTACATTATTCTCTACAAAAATAAACATATTGGTTTAAAGGCATAAGCCTGCCATGGTTATTAAATTCAACAATAAGTTAACCTCTTAGCATTCCCTTGTACTACACACAGGGTGTTGCCTGCTTTAAGGGTCAACTCCATGCCTTACAACTCCAAATAAAAGTTAAACGTGTCCCATATCTTTGGAAAGCTGGGATTTAGATAATAGATGAACACCTGATGAACTTTTTAAGATTGTTTGGTTTCTATGTCTCAATCTTATTTTCTTCCTCTCATCTTGTTCTCATCAGAGGAAACCAGTTCAGGATGTGCGCTAATCAGAACACATTATAACTGGCTTTATTTTGTTATACTTATTAATATTGTGTTTAAACTTATAGGCGTACTTTTTCTTCTTTTTCTTAGCCAAAGTTAAATTGCAATAGCAACCAAAATAGCACATCTCTGTCGCAGCTTAGGGAAGTCGATTTATTTGTTTTGACATGGGGGATTTTATATTAGGTCACTGATGCTCCATAGCAACTAGACTGGTGACTATAGCTAGCAATATAGTACATCTCTATCTCAGCTTACGTACGAAAATCATCGAGACATGGGGATTGGTACATTTTACTTGTATTAATATGGAGAACATTACATTAGGTCACTAACCCCTCCATAGCAACCAGACTGGTTACCATAGCAACCAATATGGCACATCTCTATCTCAGCTTAGGAAAATCTTAGAGACATGGTGGTTGCTGTGTTTTACTCGTATTGACATGAGGAACAATATATTATGTCAATGATCCCTCCACAGCAACCAGACTGCTTACCAAACTCATTCATTCATTTTCCAACTCGTTTATTTCCTTTTTTGGGGTCACGGAGGTCTGCTGGTGCCTATCTCCAGGGGGTACACCCTGGACTGGTCGCAAGTCCATCGAAGCAATGAAGCAACTGATGTGGCATATTTCTATTAATTCTATTAATAAAACATCTTAGAAAAACCATAATGACATGGGGAATGGAATGGTTACCTACCGTATCAACAACCGATTTGGCACATCTCTATTTCAGCTTAGGAAAATGCCAGAGACATGGGAGTTTGCTGTATTTCACTTGTATTGACATGGGGAACAATATATTAGTTGACACCTCAATGACACCACAATGACACCTCCATAGCAACCAGACTGGTTACCACAGAAACCAATATGGCATTTCTCTATCTCAGCATAGGGAAATCATAAAGACATGGGAATTGCTTTATTTTACTTGTGAAATGGACTATTCAAAAAATAGTTTTAAACGGCAAAAGTCATCATCAAAGTTTGCGTGCAAATTTTTGCCGTGTAGTTTTACTCGCTCTTTGTGAGACTATTATTTAGAAATCTATGAAATATACTACCAAGTTACCTCTCGGCTCCTTTTGTTATTAACCTGTCCCGTCTTGTGAGGGTCGAGGAGATTTCCCTCTGGTGCGCTTGGACATGGTGGAGGATCAGGCCTTCTCATCTCTAAGTTATGGAAATCCTCATCTTTCACAACTTTCAGCAAGACTTCTTCCTTTCAATTCCATGCTGTCTCCACCACACACACTATAAACCTCCACATCCTCACCATCTACCTCCCACCAGGGCAACAACTTTGAGAATTCATTGAGGACTTCAATGACCTTCTTTCATCATCACCAGAAACGCAATGCAGTCCACAGTTGTGATATGAACAAGCCTTATGCCAGAGACTTCCCTCGACCCTGATCATCTGACTGCCACACATAAGTCAGGAAACCACGCGGAGAAAGACAAAAAACATGCACCTTTTGCAGAAAACATACCATGAACATCAAAATAAACTATTTACAACTGTGCGATCAAATTTCAAATTGAAAAAAAAGAGTTTTTAATATACTTTTGATCATAGATAGCTTTGTTTTATACAAAACTTATCAATACAAAACTTTTTGCTCTATCTTATGTGGTTCCAGTTTTCGCATTTGAAAATTGATATGCAAATGTGATCGCTGACGCTCCTATAGGTCTTAAAGGGTTAATGGACGTTACCAATAAATACATATTACAGATATTTTATTTTGAAAAGCAGCATGAAAACTTTTCAAATAATAAATCTTGAGATAAATACATTGTTCAATAACTAATATAAAGCATGCCATGCGATGGAGTGGCGCCCTGTCCAGGGTATACCCCTCCCTTACGGGGGATGTGCACTAGAGACAAACAACAGACCCCGAAGGGGAACAAACTGCTTAGGATATGAATGAATGAAATCAAAGTATTGTTTCTAACCTTTTACTGATATTGTTGCTCACATGCTTACTATTTATTTTGTTCTTTCTGGGTTCTTAAATAATCATGACCTGAACATAATTCTGCACATGAGTCTGAACATGGAGGTCACCTTTCTGTTGAATTTTTTACTGACTAAAAGACCCTAAATATTGTAGAAGGTATTGGGTTAAATTAAGATGCTCATTCCCCTATGTGTGTCTGCTTGAGTTATCCGTGTGGAGGATTTGCCATCTGTTCAGGGTGATACCATGCCTGAGACAGTGGGACAGGTTCCAGCACTGTACCCTCAGGCCAACAGCTTTGATGGAGGCATGGCATTAGTCTTTTCAGTCTCATCCAAAGCTGAAGACTGTGTATATTTAATTACCGTGGTACTAAAAGAAGAATCCAGTCAGTGCGGATGAAACATAATATTTAATTTCCTAAACTATTTTCTCAAACATTTACCAATTTAAAGTTCACCTGTTTAGATGGAGGGGCAGAAAGTTGTTTTTTCCAACAAAAATACTTAAAAAAAACTCTCTAATACGCAACAAAGTCTCACAAAACGCAAAATATAGAGAGCTAATGCTGTCTGTGGCAAGCCTCAATGTGCTTCAACCACCTGGTCAGCAAGGACGGAAGCTGCCCCAGACAGTCATGCAGTGTGAAAAGATCTGTGGCATGGCTACTCTGAAAATCTTACAGTCTAAACTTGGGTTAAGAACACTGATAGCAGGCAAAGGCAACCTCAAACCCTCATGACATGACAGGACTGGAGCAATAGGTAAATATGTGAAATGGCAAACCATTGCATTTTAATGAGAGCGCTATGATGGGCACGTGAGCATAGTGAGGAAAATAAGATGACGGGGAAAACAACACACAAGAAAGAATGGACAAGAAACCCAACATCACAATGTCTATATTACAGAAATTCTGTGCAATATTCTGGAAATTCTTTGAACTTAGAAATATCCCTAAATAATCTTGACAAAAGCTATCACGTTATAAAATATTAATGCTGAATGATGTGTCTGTATATGCCTTTTGTCTCTATGTATGCAGATATTGCAAGAAGCTAAACTACTACACAAAGAATCCCCATATAGCTTACAGCTCAAGCTTTAAATGCAATTTGATTTAAATCAAAATTAAATGCAACTTTGTGCGTTTTACACAGATGTTTAAAAAGTTAAACAAATTGAACATGTGGCAGGTTTGGACACAGTTTTCCTGACTTTTTAAATCATATATTTTTAGGCCAAATCATACCATCTCAATATTAAGGAACTGGGTGCCCGCCCATGGGCTTCGCTAGATCCAATTCACTGGGGCATAACTAGTTTGATGAAGAACTAGTGAAAACACAAGTTTTGGAATTAAGGTCTTTATTGTTAAGGGTAAAAAAAAAACCAAAACGTAATTTTGTATAGAAAAAGTGCAAAGGCAAATAAATAAGAATTCAGAAACCACTACATTTATATACTTTTTTTCATATATAGTATGTGTGTGCGGCATCCTACTGGATTTTAAGATATTTGGAGGTTAACTGAAATTTTTTTGGGGGGCTATGCCCCAGTAGAGCTTTAGGTCAAGTTGAAGCTTATAACTCCGCCTTTTCCCATGTACTTCTGTCAAATTAAAAGCATTCATTTGTGTTTACGGCTGATCACACCAGTATAGGAGAGATTTAGTGATAGGTCAAACACCCAACATAGGAAAAAAAAAACTTTTATTGGGGTCCTCTTTTCTAATAAGCAACATGTCTGCAATTATAATGTATGTGGCAAAAAATTGACATTAAAGCAGTTTACTTTCACATGGAAACTACAGAATGTTGTACTGATGAGTACTTCACATTTAAATTCACATCCAATCTTGACCAAGCTAATAAGTAATAGAGTAGAGCCATGCGCGTGTCTTAAAATTTCCTGTGCTAAACACAACATTGACTGTCACTTTCCACCTGTGATAATAAATCCCAGTAGATGATTTCCTCTCTTTCACATTTGCATAGTTTAAATGTTGCCGTAAAGGCTGGATACAGTATGGCCCTGATGCAACATTTTTAAAGAAAATAAATAATCCCAAGACATTAGTAATAATGTTGTCATAAAAAGGTTTTTCTAGCAACTTAAATACTTTAAAATGTTAACAAAACTGCTATCCGTTCAGCTCGAGCTACTGAGAGAAGTGTGTGGTTCTATGGTGAGAGAAACCCAAAATATTTGCTTCTCAAGAACACAATTCAGTATTTGGCTGTTAGGTCTTTTCACAGCCTGCATCACAATTTCTAAAAACGTGTACTAGTGTAAAGATGTAGGAAACCCAAAGATGATGACTTTCAACAGCTTGGCTGAAATGTGTGCTATAAATAAACAGTGTTGCTAAATGGCTGTAGATACAGTTTAAAAAGTTGCAGAAAAGGAAGCTCTGAGGTTTTGTTGCATCAGAACTGGATTTGTTACATCATACCTTACAGGCTTCAGACTTTCTCTAGGGATTGTCAGTCTGTTCTGTTATATGCATAGGTTTTAAACACAAAGTGCTCTTCTCGTTCAGTGCCAGTATAATGGCTGCTCTGGAGAGTTTAATTTCTTCTCAGTAAGTACAAATTGTTCCAACTTTACGTAAAACAAATGAGTTTTTTTCCCTAATCCCCAAAAAGTAGCACAATGTAAGATAAGCACAAAATCGACCAAATGAGGCACATTTAAGAAAAAACTAAATAGGAACTGACTCAGCAAATTACTAGGCAAATATTATTCTTTGTCTTTGCAACTGTTTAAAACAGCAAACATTTTAAACAGAGTATAGTTACTTGAGTTTTTATTTGCAGTCTTTCTGTACATCAGAACCCTCAGTCTGCAGCCGAACTGTCCTCGAGGATATTTCAACCCTTAGAAGTCCGGGGCCTTTTTGAGCATTTCTTACTACTTTACAAGTTGCTCTAATAAGGCTATTCTCTGTTTTTTTGTAGACTTACTTCATTCTGTCATAATAATTGAGGTTCTTTGCTGGTGAATCATGCTCCTAGCAGACGCAGTCTAGTCACGAGACCAAAAGTTGACTTGTAGTGGGACTCAAACCCACAAGCTCTGAATGTCTTAAACCTCTGACTTATTAGTTCAATGCACTAGCCACTGCACCACGGAGCCCTTCTGAAAACAAACTGGGGTCTCATTTATAAAAGTTGCGTACGTACAAAACTGGCCCAAAAAGTGCATACTGCTTTTTTTGCTCATTGTTTTAGATTTATAAAAACACAACTTGATGTCAAAGTTTGCTTATAGTTACGTGGACTATGAACTGTGAGTGCATAAACGTTTTTGGCATTTGGTGGATATTAGAGGTAATCGTGATTCATTCATATGAGGTCATCGTAATTATTCATTCATTCATTATCCAATCCATTTATTCCCTTTTGAGGTCTGCTGCACTTTGGGCATGTGATATCCGTAAAGTTCTTCATGATACTTTTGATCGACTTCAACTATATCAAAGATGGTGATGGAGAAGTAAGGCGGCACGGTGGCGCAGTGGGTAGCACTCCGGTTTCCCCCACAATCCCAAAAACATGCGGTTAGGTTAATTAAATAATCTAAATTCCCCTTAGGTTTGAATGTGTGTGTGTGAATGTTGCCCTGTGAAGGACTGGCGACCTGTCCAGGGTGTACCCCCACCTCTCACCCAATTTGTGTTGGAGATAGGCACCGGCAGACTCTGTGACCCCAAATAGGGTATGAAAATGAATGAATGATGGAGAAGTATTTGACCCTCTGCTGATTTTGGAATAAGAACTAGGGAAGAGGTAGGGAAACATGCTTTTGAAAAATGTACACATTGAAATCACGTATGTAGTTGTGGCCTAGTGGATAAGGAAAATGACTGCTGTTTATGAGGTTTCTGGTTAGATGCTCAGCTCCACTGGGAGTTGAAGGTGGGGTGAAATCTCACTCTCTTCCACCAATGACAATCATGGCTGTGGTGCCCTTGAGCAAGGCACCATTTTCCCCGACTACTCCACAGGCGCCGCAGCTATGGCTCCAGGGAGGTGTTCATGGTGTGTTTGTTCACTGCTGTTCGTGTGCACTTGGATGGTTTCAATGCAAAGCACAAATCCATAGTTTTTAATCCTGGTTGGAATGTTACTTTCTTTAAAATTAGTATTTGACTCTTTCACAAAATGCAATTCATTACTTGGTGGCACAACATTAGTTGCTAATCGCTAATCAGAAATTTCATGCAGCAAACAATCTCAGGAGTGATTTTGCCCAATTCCTCATCATGCTTTTGTTACTCCAAGGCTGATGTGGCAATTCGAACCTTGAGTTCCTCCAGATGTCCTCACCATGTTTGAATGTGTTGTTGTGAAAATAGCTTTCTCTCTCCTTCAATTATGTTGATAAACGTTGACAGTTTCAATGAGCTCAATACTTACTCCTAGTTCTCCTCTGAATCTTACAGATGTTCGCTGACAAATGTAAGTCAGCTCAGCTCAGTTCATGGTTTTTGGGAGACTTAGGGTGTTTAGGCAGGTGAGTGAGAAACTTACTCAACAGACCAAAAGCTGACTAAAAAAATCAACTTTGCAGTATGAATCCAAATGAACTCTAGAATGGTTTGTTTGTGGTGAGATCATGATCAAATCTGATCCAAGACAAAAACAAATGAATACGACACAAACATAACGAATACAGCCACCATACTTGCGAGGGGCGTTGTGGGTTGACAACATTTGTTACATGCATCATAAGCAATTAACACAAATAATACTGTAACAAAAATTACTGCAAGTCATTCTAACCGTTCGAAAAGCAGTCAAGGAAACACGTACAAAGAGGTATGTGACCAATAAGTGGTTCGTATGACGGAGCAGAGCGATCAGTGTGGTATGAATAAGGATGAAATCCGCAGACGATTGCAGCAATGTATCAGTTGTTCCTCTTGGTCTGGAATAAATTAAACGAACTAGGGGTGTTCGGGGCAGGTACGTAATCATTGTTCCGCAAGGGAGGGAACAGAAGGGGGCAAAGCAACCGCTGACCTGGAAGTTGGGGGCACTGTGTGGGGACCCCCACCTATGGCCCCTTGCTCTGTCAAGGTCAGGCCCTCAGGCAAAACCCAGACAGTGCCTGACAGCGGTGACTGCTCCACTCAGCCAGATGCCGGAGGGGGACAAAGAATTAAACCTAACTGTGACACTTTCCCAAAGAAAAGTCGCTGCAAGCTACACTCAGTACTGCCGAGAAAACAGAGCCAACATTGAGGATGTTATACCTAATGAAGGTGTTGGGTGTAGACCAGCCTCCAGCTTTACATATGTCAGTAAGTGAGAGTTTACTTGTTATTGTTGCCAATTTCCACTATGCTGCGAGTGGAGCGAACCCTCAACTGGGGATGGCATGGTCTCTCACAAAACTGCTAAAGGAGCTGGATAGCCTCCACAATCCAGTAGGCTAACTGCTGCTTAGAGACACTCCTCCACCGACTAGAATCTCCCCTAGAATATGAAAAGTTACAAAACACCCGGAATTGGTCCACATAGTACCCGAGGGCTGAAAGCAAACACTGGGCTGGATCCACTGTCTTAGGCTCGAAGAAAGCATTGGTGGTCTCTTCCTCGAAGAATGATCTCCGATACCCCAATGTGCCTCTCGGTAGGGAACACTCAGACTGCAGGAGAGCGACAGAGGCATGTTTGAAGTCCAAACACTCTACTTCTCATGACCGTCTTTTGACAAGACAAATTTCTTGCAGCCAGGACTAAGGTGATGGAATATACAAGCAAAGATGGAATATACAAGCAAAACTGCAGAAACAAAGATTGAAACAGGTTTACTGATCAATCAGAGGTGCAACGGTACAATGGCATAGCTATCGGGGCTAGTAGGCTACACGGGAGTGCAAGGTGAGGCAACCCTCTAATACTTAGCAGCTTTAGCATCGAAGTAGAGAAACACACATTCAGTTTGCTCCAAGGAAAAGACAGAGGAAGGGTTCTGCTGGGGTTAAATACCCAGCTGAATTATGTGTGCATCATTGGCCCTTTAAAATGGTGGATTCACTCACGCTGCCAGGGACCGTTACCATTAGTCGACTATCATGACAAAATACGTTGAAAAGAACGACTGAAGGGGAACCTTATCCATATGGGTACAACGCTACAGATAAAGAGAGCTTCATGGAATGGGTTCCATGGCCAGGTAACAATTTCCAAGCCATGAATAACCAAGCGCAGTGTACATGATCCAATCCACTGGTGTAAAGCACTATGGCACTGGATTCAGAGCAGTGGAGACACGTACTTCCCAATAACATTTTTCCATCTTGCCTCTGATGAAAGGGTCTAGGTTGTTATTTGAGATAAAGGCCACCTGGGATCCCTAAAACTTTGGAGTCAAATAATAATTTTCCTTCTAGTTTTGTTTCACATTCTGTCTTTTGCTAATGAAAAACCCTACCAAATGCACGAATCACACAACAGCGGTCGCTCCAATACTTCTTTCCTTCAATGTTATCAGGGATTCTGAGCCCAGAAGAGTCCTACAGACAATCTGCCTAACCAAACAAAGCTCTCCTCCAGTTCATCAGTTAAAAGGTTCGTCCATGCACCTCCTCCGTATCTCACACTTCTGACTCTTCATGATTGCTTCCTGCTTTCTTGGATTGTCCAGTGCTCCTCGCCATGTCTCTTCTGGGTTGTCTCCATCATTATACCACTACTCCATCTGTAATCTTTGGAGACATTGTGGGTTCTGTGGTTTCCTGGCTCCATTCTCGCTTTTGGCTTCACAAGTGACTGTTTGCAAAGCTAAGCCTTGTTCCCTTTAAGGGATGTCATATTTCTCTACAGCTTGTTGAAAGCATTTAAATAAATCTGTAAATAGTTACTCACTCTGTGTTCCTTCTAGTCATCATGACGTGTCCATTTAAGTACTGTTAATTTTGATTTAAAAAGTCACAATTAATTGTTCTGCACTAGATTTAACTGTGTACTTTCCAGCTAAAACACTTTTCAACATCATTTCCATCACTTCACAAATTTAAATCAACTTGTCAAGAAGACATACAAGCCATTACATTCTTAATCCCTGTATTTGGCATTCGACCATTGCAAGTGCCCTGGCCCTCAGAATCCGACTGAGGGTTGTGACGGAGGTCACTGATGGGATTAGACATCAGCGGATTATCACTGCGTTCATTTTTATTTCAATTTCTGTCTGTTTTGCATGCAAGACCATTACAGGATTGCTCCTGCTAGAGGAATGATTTGGGATTAAAGAGCTGGAGGTGGTTTGCAGGAGCTGACAAATGAAAGGAGAATCAAATGAAGATGAAGCGAGAGGAAGATTATGAAATGGGGTTCAAAAGTAAACGTCGGTGGGAAGGAGAAGATGAAATTTGAATAGAATGGTGAAAACTGCATCATGATGAAACAGAAGGGCATGAAAGAGATTGTGACTCAATCGTCTGGCTTTCTTCTCATGCAGGGCACGTTCAGAAACACAGAAATGTGGCGAGGGAATGGAGATTTTTCAGCTTGGATTTAAACACACTGCCATCTTTCAAAGGATGACGGATTGAATACAAATGCAGGGGAACACTCTAGTTACTTCCAAGCTCGCAGAGTAATTACATCAGTACTTGGGTCTTGCAAAACCACGTATTTAAAGTGTAATTGTTCCCAATTGTAATGTCAATATATATACACAAAATACATAAACATTAGGGGTGTAATGGTACGCTAAAATCGTATTCGGTTCGATACAGTGTCTTGGAGAGTTCGGTTCGGTTAATTTTCGGTACAAAACAATAAGAGCTTACAAAATCTTTATTTTGAAAAGCTGCCAATACACAATAGAATTCTTGCATAAAATAAATAAAAGTGACACATTTGGGTGATATTTTAAATAAACTGCAGTCTTTATAAAGAAATGCACATTTTTCAAATAAAAAATTAAATACTGCAACTAGTTAGGATAGATTACCTATCCACATTTTCTGAAGAGAGCATAGATCTGGTTGCAGTGACTACCTCCAGCAGTAAAAAATGTTAGATGTGTTGCCTGCCCGATCTCCGTGGAACAATGTCGGCATACAACTTTAAATTTATCCACTCGTCTATCCCCGTTATGTAGAGAAGCCAAAGTGTTCCCAAACAGGAGACCGTAGTGAGGTGGGAGGGTCTTCAAGCTCTGGCTTCTCTTTCGCTGTTGCCATTTCTCACAGCTACTCGTGCAGCTCTACTGTGTGTCACTCAATAGCGTTCGTGCGGAAACTCGCCTAAAAACAATGTTCCGCTGCGCTTAAGATCGCACTAATAATATGTTTATATTATTTCATATAAATAAAATATAAATAAAATATATATACTGAAACGGTACGCAAGTGTACTGAACCGAACAGGCCGTACCGAAACGGTTTAATACATCCGTTACACCCCTAAAAAACATGAACCCAACACGAATCAAAGTTGCGTATCAAAGTCTCCAAATTTAAAATTATTGATATTTATGAAAATAGTTATGTTTAAAAATAAAAGGAACCTAATCTTCTTATGAAGTCTGTAATGTATTTTGAAGATGTTTAAAGTTGTTGAACTATTTATGAATGCCATGTTTTTTTATGTTTGTAATTTAATTTGAATATATATATTGTATCTTTACTTTGTAATTGCCTGGAGTTTGTATGGTTTCTTACAATTTTGTATATTGGAATAAAAAATACAGAGAAGCTTATTCACCACAAAAAAAGCATGAAAAACATTATTATCAACTTTCCTTTACTTAAATATGAAGTCCATGCGCAGCTCCTTCTGAAGAAAATGAATCGATAGCATGTTTGTAGAAGTGTTGTTTTTCTTTCTTTAGTTTTAAAACGCGAGCAAACTCATTTAATAATTATCTCCTGCTTTGATTAAAAGTCTGATTAGGAACTTTTTGTTTATGAAATCTGCCATTATGAAAATAAGACTAAACGTTATGAAAGAATAACTGGATGGCTGACAAAACATCCATGATGGCAAATTTAAATTAAAAATAATTCTAAAGTACATATTACTGAATAAATATAACCATTTAATTTTTTTTTTTTCATAATGCCACAGCCTCACCTGCCTCCCCTGACTGCACATCACTAACACATACATATACTCTGGGTATGTGTTAAGTCCAGTGATAACAGTAGAACGTGAACACTTAGTCAGATTGTTATTGTGCGGCATTGCAGTTTCTTGCCCCCTTTTTATTATTTTTACCAGCTTTTCTGTCTTGTTTTGTCAGTAAAAACCATGGTATATCATACAAAAATAACTAGACTTGGGTAGGACAGAATACTTTTGCTTTGGATAAAAAAATGACATGATTATAGAACAGAGGTGAAAGAGCAAGTGATCAGAAGACACTGAGGCTGTTAACTAAAGATGGAGATTGAACAGTGTATTCATTTATTTACTTCTGGCACCAGGTGGAAATGTACTCTCAATGACAAGGGCTACAACAATACATTCTATTTTGACACTAATCCATCGAAAGTACAAACTCAATGACTGTAAACTAATTACAGTTTAAATCAATCATTGAATAAACCAATTCAACACCAAACCAATTAAAAAAGCCAACAAATTAAACTAATCCACTCAATTACAGCCAAACATCCACTCAAAAAAGCCAACTAGTTAAACTGTTGTCAACCAGTGAGCAATCAGTGAAAAAACAGCTCATTTGCTTACAGCCAAAACATTCAACCTACCACAAAAACAACATATTTAAACTTAATTACAGATTAACAATTCTGAAATTAATTCTGACACTACTGAATTTTTGGTCTGTCATCACTTAAGGCAGACTTCCATCATCTCTGAGTAAATGGGGTTAAGAACCTCACCAAGCATCACTTTTTGAACTACTGAAATGTTTTTGCTATTGTATTAGGTGATTATATATGGGTGTTTTTGCCCCTTCAAATATCATAGCTTAAAAAAATGTTTAGTTCTGACATAAATTTCCAAATATATGTCTGTCCTATTAGATGTTGTGTTGAACATTTTTTTTATCAACATCTCAATTTTGTATATGGTGGGACATGAAAGCGTCATTTTATATTTTCATAAAGAGTAAATGGAGTCTGTATTGTCCTCAACCCCCTTCCTCAAACATTTTAAGCATGACTTTCATTGATATTTAACAATTCTGTGTAAAAATGTAATCATTCTTTGGTTTATTTTTCTAAATAACAATACAAAGGATTGAATTGCTCCTCAAATCTTTCAAAACATTTTCAATAAATTAACTTAAACCTTAAGACAATGGTAAAAAAAAATACTTGAGAACCTTATTGATATTAATTTCTTTGTGTTCTATTGATATTTAGATGACTTACCACTAAAAAGCATTTTTTGGATCAAAAATTCAAGTAAAACACCTTTGGTATTATATCTTGTCAGAGGAAAAACATTTAAATATATTTAGTTTAAAATATAACTTTTTTTCTCTATGTGACACCAACAGGTCTTTCTCAAAAAATTTGCTTCCCTTTCAGTCGGTCCCGGAGACGTTAGTCGGGATTAGACCGACTGAATGGGAGCGAATCACCGTGAGAGCGACTGACGAACATATTAACGGGCAAATTAATTTGCAGGCGAAGGTGATTGATTAGCAATCAGCCGGGTATAAAGCCGGGCGTGCCTAAGCCTCAGTATGCAATTTTCCTTCGGAGCTGACTGAGTGAGACTCTCTCTCCTGAACTTTGACGCTTCTAGCTTGAAAGATCAGCAGGTTGCTTACCTCTTGGCTCTTTTGGTGTGACCTCTGCTAGCTCAGAATAGCATGCAACCAACAGCCAGCACCTCGAAGATCTTCTCAGGCAAGCCTGTCCAGTGATTCAGCCGTTTTCTCAGTATCCTGTCCATTTTTCACGACACGATGAGCAAAACGTGCACTATTCCTGGCTGTTGTGGGCTTCTCGTTGAAAAGACGGTCACGGGAGTTGCGCGATGTGTTTGGTTTCCAGCACACCGACGCGGCTCTCGTGAAGCGCGGGTGTTTGCATTGCAGCACTCTGCTGAGTCGCACGCGGAAGTTTTGGGTAGAGCGGCGTCAGGTGATTCCTGGCGTCATCCCCAAACACCGAGCGTGCTTCCCGTCTGGTCTGCGGGTGAATCGGACGGCGCTTCGGTGTCGCCCGGTACCTCGTATGATCCTGTAAGCGATCTGCTCTCCCACGCAGCATCGGAAGGGGCGCGGCTTTCGGTTCTCCAGTTCGGCCTGCCTCCTTCGGGATTGCAGCCGAGCTGGAGCCGGAGGCGTTCGCGGTGCTCTCACAGCCGCGGCCTCGATCGGCGGGAGGTGACTCCTCCCCCCCGAGTCGATGCTGTCACGGCTGGAGAATTGGTGGCTAGGCAGGCGCGGGAAAGGTTCCCCGCATACCGCTAGTGCCTTTTTCTCCCCGAGAAGCACGAGGAGCTCACTAATTCTGGCAGGCTCCCCTGCCCGTCAGGGGATTGAGCTCCTCCCTCTTCACCACTCTGGCCAATGCAGCAGATACGGGTTACTCTTCGATTCCCCGAGTGGGTAGGTTGTCGCGGTGCTTACCCCGACAGCGCTGCTGCTTGACGGTCTCGTTCGGGTGTTCCCGCCAAAGCTGGGAGGTCTCATCAGTCCTGATGATGAGAGCTTATTCAGCTGCGGGTAAATCTGCTGCATTATTGCATGCTATGGCGACCTTACAGGTCCTCCGTGTCATGCACCAGGGTGGTGGTGACCAGCAGTCTCTCTGAGACTCGCTTTCAGCCGCTGATTGTCGCCTCGTGCTACAAGATCAGCCGTGCTGAACATCGGTCACGCGATGTCCACGCTTGTGGTCCAGGAACGCCATCTGTGGTTCGAGCAGGCTTCAATGCGTCCCGAGGACCGATTTTCGGCTTCCGTACGCGCCTGTCTCCCGGATGGCCTCTTTGGCGTCGCCGTGGAGATTTTCATCAAAGGTCTCCACGATCAGGAGGCAGGCGGAGGGTCTGGGTATAGTTCCACGCCAGAAGCAGCAGGCGTTGCTTCTGGACCGGAACCCTCTCCGCCTGTTCGCTGCCAAAGAGTACGTCTCCTGCCTTGGTTTACTCCTTCGACCTCTGGTCCGGGGAAAACCCCTGCATGCGGAAGACGGAGCCAACCTCTGAGGTTTTCGAAAGCAGACGAGGGTTTCTAGTGAAGCTCCCCTGAGGTTGGCGACTCGGGAGGAAACGAGCTCTTCTTTGGGTCTGGTCATCGACCCAGCTCCCCCAGGGGGGGGGGGGGAGTCCACCACACACACTCCTCGCTGCCGTCCTCCGGGACGGCGGCACCCATTGTGTCAAAGATAGAACTCACTTCCTCCCGAGAATAGCGGTCTCGCATGCCCGACGGTCTGGGGTTCCTCTTCCTCGGTCTCCGACGAAGATCCCGACATGGGCCCGAGCCCCGCTGGCCATGGCAGAGAGCGCGGGGGCACACCACCCCTGCCCTCATCTGACCATCTCCCAGGGTCCTTCCCTGGTGATTCCGCCCACAAGTCCGCCTCCGGGCGGCCCCGCCATGGGGACCATCGGCACGTCCCGACCACGACCCCTGTCAGCTTACCTGGGAGCCTGGCGGAAGCTTCCCGGGGTCTCACAGTGGGAGGTCCGGACAATCCGGCAGGGCTACACGATTCTCAATTCGTGTCCGCCCCCAGGTTTCGAGGTGTGCTTCACCTGTTCCCGAACAGGCGCCTCATTCCTGCGAGAGGAGATCGACGCCCTTTTAACAAAAGGTGCGGTCGAGCCGGTACCCCCAGCCGATATGGAACGAGGGTTTTACAGCCCATACTTCCTGGTCCCCAAGAAAGCAGGCGGGCTGCGACCAATCTTGGATTTGAGGCGTCTAAACCGGCACCTGGCCAAGTACCGGTTCAAGATGCTGACGGTCCGCTGCATTCTACCATGCATCCGTCCTGGAGATTGGTTCGCAACAATCGACCTGAAGGACGCGTACTTCCAGGTAGAAGTGGTTCCAAGGCACAGACCCTTTCTAAGGTTCTGTTTCCAGGGCCATGCTTACCAGTACAAGGTCCTACCCTTCGGTCTTGCCCTATCCCCTCGCACCTTTACGAAGGTTGTCAGGGCCGCGCTAGCCCCGCTCCGCCGGGCAGGCATTCGGATCCTGGATTACCTCGACGACTGGCTTCTCATAGCCTCGTCCAGAGACCAGTTGATCCGACACCAGGGCAAGGTGCTTTCGCACTTAAACCGTTTGGGTCTGAAGGTCAACTGGGAAAAGAGCCACCTCACCCCCGTGAGAGTCATCTCTTTTCTCGGGATGGAGCTGAACTCCGAGAGCATGCTGGCGCGATTATCGGTAGAACGCACCAGGGCCTTGCTGACCGCACTCTTCGCGGTGTCCTCTCGACCAGTGGTCAGACTGAAGTTAATTCAGAGGCTCCTGGGGCATATGTCAGCCGCAGCCCCAGTCATTCGACTCTGGCTCCTGCGTATGCGACCACTGCAGCAATGGCTTCTCTCGCGAGTTCCGAGTTGGGCATGGCGTCAGGGAGCGCTACGTCTGCCCACGGCAGACATGCTCCCTTACCTGAAGGTCTGGAAGACGGAGTGCTTCTGAGGTCTGGGGTGCCTCTTTCGAGCCACCCCAACCGTGTGGTGGTCACCACCGATGCCTCCAAGACTGGTTGGGGCGCCATGTGCGGTTCCCACCGAGAGTCCGGTGCCTGGACCGGAAGACACTCTTGCTGGCACATAAACCGTCTCGAGCTAGTTGCAGTCATTTTAGCGCTACGGCGCTTCTGCCCGCTCCTCCGGGGGCGGCACGTGCTGGTCAGGACCGACAGCACTGCGGTAGTAGCGTACATCAACCACCAGGGCGGTGTACCCTCCCGCTTCCTGCACTACCTCGCCCAACAGCTGCTCCTCTGGAGTTAGAGCGACTTCCGTCGCTCGAGCCTTCATATCCCTGCGGAGTGTAACAGGATCGCGGTTCCGCCGTCCAGATTCCACCCCTCGACAGGAGATTGGCGACTCCATCCTCGGGCTGTTTAGCAGATTGGGACATCTTCGGCGAGGCCCAGGTACCTGCTGCCTCCCGTGTGAATACCCATTGCCGGCTCCTATTCCTGTCCCTGGCTCCTCTCGGGACAGATGCGCCGGCTCACTGCTGGCCCGGGAACAAACGCTTATGTGCGTTTTCCCCAGTGAAGCCTCCTAGCACAACCTCTGTGCATGGTCAGGGGGGACGAGCGCGGGCTACTCTTTCGCCCTCTTCTGGCCGAACAGAGTATGGTCTCCAGACCTCTCTGCGCTCGTGACAGCCCCCCCTTGGCCGATTCCCCTGAGTCCAGATCTGACTCAAGGGGGGGGGATACAGGCACCCGCGGCCAGACCTCTGGGCCCTACTTGTATGGCATATCTGTCCGCGGTGGACCCCGAGCCTCTACCACCCCTCGCGGTGACTACCTATACCATGCGTTAGCCCCCTCCACTGAGTGTGCTACGCTGGCAAGTGGGGTCGGTTCGTCGAATGGTGCTCTTCCCGCCAGGAAGACCCCGGGACATGCCCCATCTGAGTCGTGTTGACCTTCTCCAGGAGAGGTTCGATCGGGGGCTGTCCCCATCGTCCCTCTAGGTCTACGCCGCCGCTATTTCTCCTTCCACCTCCGGGTTGAAGGGAAATCAGTGGGCAGCCACGCACTATGGTGAGATTTCTCAAGGGGGCTAGGCGCCTCCGGCCTCCTAGACCACCCTCCATTCCTCTTGGGACCTCTCCGTCGCCCTTCGGGGCTGCGGAAGTCACCTTTTGAGCCCTGGCATTTGGCAGAGCAGCGTGTCCTCTCACGGAAGACCGCACTCCTGCTTGCTTTGGCCTCAATTAAGAGGTTGGGAGATCTCCAGGCACTGTCCGCCGACGAATCCTGCCTGGAATTCGGCCCTGGTGATTCTCTGGTTACCATCAGACCCAGGCCCGGATTCATCCCCAAGGTCCCATCCGTCCCCTTCCGGGACCAGGTGGTGACCCTGCAAGCTCTGCCCCGGGAGGAGGCAGAACCAGCCCAGGGTTCGTTATGTCCTGTGCGAGCTCTTCGGATCTACTTGGACAGAACCCGGGAGCTTCGCAGCTCCCAGCAGCTCTTCATATGTTTCGGAGGCCAGCGTAAGGGTTCCGCTGTCTCCAAGCAAAGGCTTGCCCACTGGCTAGTGCGGCTATCCACCTAGCTTATGAGGCGTGTGAGGTTCCCTGCCCTCTCCATCTGAGGGCCCACTCCACTCGCGGCATCGCTGCCTCGTGGGCGTTGGCTAGAAGGGCCTCACTCGCCGACATTTGTAGAGCTGCGGGCTGGTCTACACCTAACACGTTCATCAGGTTGTACAACCTTGATGTAGGCTCTGTTCCCTCTGCGGTCCTGAGTGGTGGCAGTCACCCTTAGGGGACGGAGCAGGTGTAAGCTTGCAGTACTCTCCTCGTCATCGGGAGAAGTACACCTTTCTAAGAGCTCCCCCTTTGGGTGGCTCTCCCATCCTCCCCCCTTCGGCATCTGACTGAGCGGAGCAGTCAGCGCTGCCAGGTTCCGTGTGGTGGCTTTGCTCCGGCCTGGTCCCCGCAGAACTAGGGTACAGATCTGGGAGTCCCTCTCTGGCGCTCCCTTTCTATGTTCTTATACAGCTCCCCCTTCAGGTGGCTAGTATGAACCCGTTCCGTTACTCCCCTTGCTTTGGCGCGTAACGATGACTTCCGTCTCTGCCTCCTCTCTCTTGCAGAACGATGACCCGCTGGTAGCCCTTCGGGCCTCGACGCGATCTCCGCCACTCCTCCCTGCGGGTCGAGGGGTGCCTCCTTCTGGTCGTCAGCATCAACCAAGTACAGCAGATGCTCTCAGTGTTGGACGACTTCCCCGTCAATGAGTATTCCGGGCAGGGGCAGAAGGAGTTCCCATTCAGGTACTAACGGCCTCTTACTAACCCCTCTCTTGGGTTTAGTGCCGACCTGTCTGGATGGACTTCGGGCATGGCCCTTTACAGAGGCTCCCATTCAGTCGGTCTAATCCCGACTAACGTCTCCGGGACCGACTGAAAGGGAACGTCTAGGTTACTTGCGTAACCCCACGTTCCCTGAATAGGGAACGGAGACGTTACCCTTCGCCATGCCCTGGAAGTCATGGATCTGAGGTAAGCTGGGAGGTAAGTGGGTCCAGCTCCTCGGAAAATTCCATACTGAGGCTTAGGCACGCCCGGCTTTATACCCGGCTGATTGCTAATCAATCACCTTCGCCTGCAAATTAATTTGCCCGTTAATATGTTCGTCAGTCGCTCTCACGGTGATTCGCTCCCATTCAGTCGGTCTAATCCCGACTAACGTCTCCGTTCCCTATTCAGGGAACGTGGGGTTACGCAAGTAACCTAGACGATATTGTGATAAAGTTCATTATTTTCTGTAATGTACTGATAAACATTAGACTCACATATTTCAGATTCATTTACACACAACTGAAGTACTTCAAGCATTTTATTATTTCAAAATTGATGATTTTGGCATACAGCTAATGAAAACCCAAAAATCTAAAAAAAATTAGCATATTTCATCAGACCAATAATATAAGTGTTTTTAATTATAAAAAGTCAACCTCCAAAAAACTATGTTCGGTTATTTACTCAATACTTGGTCGGAATCCTTTTGCAGAAATTACGGCTTCAATGCGGCGAGGCATGGAGTCAATCTGCCTGTGGCACTGCTGAGGTGTTATGGAGGCCCAGGATGCTTCGATAGCACCCAGAGTGTTGGGTCTTCCGTCTTTCAACTTTCTCTTCACAGTATCCACAGATTCACTATGGGGTTCAGGTCAGGAGAGTTGGCAGGCAAATTGAGCACCAGTAATATATCAAAATAATCGTTAATTGCACCCCTAGAAGACCATGGTCAGTAAACCAAAAATTGGTACCAATAATTGAGGAAAGAGGGTGTCCACCTCAAGATCCCAATTTCATACGTCGTGGTCTAATTGCCCATTTCACACTCCTTATCATGCATCAAGGATTGAAGGAATCCTAGGAGCCCACATTGACCAGATTCTTTAAAAGAAAAGGTCAAATCAGTCAAGAAGCAGGAAGGCACAAGACTGAGAGTCAATACTGACGGGAATGAGGAAGAAGGCTTTTCCATTGGGCATATTGTGGATACCATCATCAGCACATAGGTCTAACGCTCAGTTTATTCTTTGCATGAAGCATTTCACATAATTGGCCAATGAGAACACATCATAAAATTTTCGTCCACACTGTGCTCACAATGGCGACTGAAACTGGGATTACTGTGTTGGAGCTTGAGTACTTTGATGTGGAAAAATGAGTATTGTCACTCAAATCCCTTAAACTGCAATTCTAGAAGGATAGATTTATTTTTATTTATTTATTTTTTTCCTCTTTGTCTTTTGCGTATTTGTGGAGAAGACGAACGAATATGACACTACTCCGATGACACAACCCAGAAACACTACTAAACTGACCAATCAAAGAACCTATGAACCAATGTGTGTAAAGTTAGAATTTTTGGGTGGTGCACATCAAGCAATGGCAGAGGGGTTTATGGCTGTTGTACATCACCAAGTGAAGCATAATCGCACCTTAAAGGGCTGTTTTATGCAAAATCAATTTTTCTTATTTTAATGTCGTTCCTTCATCAAAAACTTTCCAATTTTATTCAGAATCTTCCATGTATGTTTGTGTAATCCTGTATTCCTTTTTTTGTGAGCTGAAAACGGCTTGATGTTCCTTGCAACACCCATAGTTCTTAACTCCACCCACTGGCCAATCAGATTAATCGCTAGTACAGCTCATCTCTATGCAGATCGGCTGCGTTGCTTGACCTGGAAGTAAGAACAGCAGACTCGAGCTGAAGAACAATGCAGAGAAAGTTTTCTGTTGATTATAACAGAATTAAGGGTTGGGCGAAGTCAAGCTATTTGGGCATTGACGACATCGTCCAAATCACCAACTTAGAATTGATCAGAACTGCCTAATATATGGTAATGTAACAGTATTAGAGGTTATGCCAGCATTGCACAAATAAATGTCAACAAAACACAACTGGAGAATAAACACATTCCCTATTTCAAACTTTGTTCATTAACTTTATCTCACGCAAACTGCACGAGAGTGCGTTAGCATACACAAGCACTGAACTGCATGAAGCGTGTCCTTATTTCTACACGTTTATGGTGGATTTAATAGTTTGTGAAGTGATGAGATTTACACGGAACTATTCGATGCACTTTGGACTTTATGTATGTCCCTTTCCAGCCGTGTGGCACACAGAAAACTCTTCTTATTTGAACAACTTCATGCTGTCTTGGGGATGGCGACCATTGCGCACTATGTTATCCATGATTCCCGAAGTCCCAAAAGGGGCATGGGGAAAGCATGAATGGTGGAGGAACGGATGTAAATGGTGCATTTAGCAGAGGGAGAAAAAAATTTGGTGATTTAAAAGGCGTTTTTTACAATTAATATTGCATTTAGAAAGTGCTGTGCTTATAAAGAGGGCTCACATATTATTTATAACTGCTTCAAAAACTGCATTTTATGGCCCCATTAAGCATCCAATGACACACAAATAGCTACCATCAAGAGTTTCAGCTCAAAGAGACAGGACCACCTTCTACTTCCACCAGTTACAGCCTTTCGGTTATTAAATGCATTATGTACTACTTAAGGAACTCAAACAGCTTGTTCTAGAAGAAAACTACATCAGTTCATTTGATTCCAGTGGTGGAATGTCATTTTTAAATTGTATACTGTGGGAAAAGCAGCGGAATATTTGTAAAACATCCCTTGACTTTAGGTTTTATTAATTGACTACCCTCTTCTGTTCCACAGTCAGTTTTCTTTCCTCTTGCCATTTGACTGTTGAGGCGCGCAGTGCTTTACTCCTAATGCTTCCAGGATTTATTTTTAATCAGGGATTCTGCTGGGAAAGACATTGAGCCAAATGAATTGGATGGCAACAGGTTTTGATGCTGAAGCACTTCCTTTAGTGGCCAACTGGGATTTTGAATCTGTACTTATTTAACGTGACTCTTGAAGTGATTCGGGCACAAGAGACAGAGATCTGAAAGCTTTACTGTCAGTAAAGTGAAGCTCTGCTGACAGCAGACTGCTGACACAAGGAGAATATGAAAACCATTTTCTGCAGCTTCCTCGTGTCTTGTTAGGATTTGTGACTTGTGTATATTGTGTCAGAGGGAATGTGGATGGCAGGGGACACACTGTTGTTTTAAAAGGGAAGTGTGTACTGGCATTGTGTGTGATCTCAGGCAATTGTGCAGGTAAAATGTGTGCACATTACAATTTTACATTGAAAAATGTTACATTTGAAAGAACATTTTTTTTAGAAGAAGCTATTTCCTGATAGATTTCTCACAATCTAAGAGGTTAAGAGATCTAGAGCTCTGCTCTCTGCTTGGCCAGAGATTTGCATATTCCCGAGGTTCTGCTAGAGCACAAGCATGAAGGAAACCTTTAGAGAGAAGGTTCCAAGTGGCATGATAGGTGCATCCATGCCACTATGTTAAAGAACTCTTAGCTAGAAGCAGAGTTGTGTGTGCGTTTGAACCATTTCAAAAGGGGAACTGAATTAAATTGTGGCAGAATTCATTTGCACTTGTAGAGACCACAACAGGGAAGATTAAAATATCTTATCTGCAAAGTCTGAAGTGCCTCTCTAGCTGTAAAATAAAAAGCTCCTAGATTGATAGGAGTATTTATTTAATAGTCATTTGTCTAAATGACAGTCTGTCTTTCTCCGTGAATTGATTGATGGATATAAAGGTACTTCACATCCTCCAAATATCTCCACTCACTTTATCCTTCCATCTCTTCTGAGCCGTACTTCAACCTTTAATCTCTTCACTTCCTCACTTCATCATAATATCTCTCAGTCCATGTATCTTTTTATCTCTCGGGGTCACAGGGATCTCCATCCAGCGCACATTGGGTGAGAAACGGGAACACACCATGAACAGGTCGCCAGTCCATCGCAGGGAAACTCACACATTCACACCCGAGGGGAATTTAGATTATTCACCTAACCGCATGTTTTCGAGATTGTGGGGGAAACCGGAGTACCTGGAGGAAACCCACGCAAGCACAGGGAGAACATGCAAACTCCTTCCAGGAAGCTCACCGACAACTTTGTAACTCGAAGGCCACCATGCCGAACTCCAATAATTTATTGAAATCTGCAAAACGCTAGCCGCTTCAAAACATTTATGTGTTAAATTAATTCCAGTCACCTCTCTCACATGTTGATCCTCCATCTTTTTTGGAGCCTCTTTCTTCCTGCCCCTAAGCACGACGTGATTGGAGGGGACAAGTGGCAGTCTGTTGGAATCTCATTGGTTTACCAGGCAGTGGACGGAGCTCACGTATTTGTGCCTACACATTGTCAGTAAATCGTCCGCAAATTGCACGATTTGCAATACGTCACAGATTACGTCATAGCTTCCCTGTACCACGTGATGGAAACTGTTTATGGCAAGTAATGTGTTAAAAAGTTTTAAATGTGGCTTTGAATATTGTGACACATTAAAAAACTGCAAAAATGTAGAAATATATCAGTTACCTGTTTTTACTTCTGTTGGAGTTCACTAGCTGTGTGTGATAACCGTTAGATGAATCGTTATTACCGACAGGCTGAGGTATGACTTTCATAGCCACGATCACTTAATCTATATCTTATAAGAAAAATGTGCTTTAATGCTGCATCCTTCAGCCCAAAAGTCACAGACGGCTGCGTAAAACGATAACTTTCTAAGGTTTTAAATAGGGCTGGGTTTCGAGTTCGGTACTTTTTTGAGCACCGACCGAATCGTCTCTATACTATCGAAAAAATCATTTTCGTTCGATACCAAATTTCGATACAAAAAAAAAATTATTTCGAACTGTTATCGAATTCAGGGTATCGATATCGAACATTATTGAACGATACACAGCCCTAGTTTAAAATATGATTTGAAGTCTTGCCGTAAAGCGTTTTCATTGCCACACTAACTTGTAGTGAAACTGTGACGTAATCCGTAACGTTTTGCAAATAGTGCAATTTTCTGATCGTGAACGGACAAATGCACAGCGAGAGATTCACAAATGCTGACAGGATATTTGTGTTTTAATTTATAAATGTAAATTTATGTGTTTGTGAATGATTTATTTTTCTGCATCCCTTTACATTTAATTATAGATCATAAACTTATATATTTATCTACCTGACTCAATAATACCCTCATAATCCTTATTCATTGTTTAAAAATAGCATGAGTTCTGGTATGCCAGAAAATGTTCAAAGCTAGTTCACGTGCTACAAAAAACAACATAATTAAAAGCAACTGAAATAATTGGCCTTTGCAATTTCGCTGCTTAGACTGTCTGGAGAGTGGGTTGGATGTCTCCAGGCCGGATCGGGAGGATGAGCCCGGAACTCTTTTCCTTGGACTCTCAGGGATTTGCTCTACAGGGCGGTGGGTTGCTGTTCGGTTATTTTAAAAAGTTTCACTCTTAACTGTGAAAATACTGTATTAAAATCGAGTTCTTGTATATAATAATATTTCATTATCCAGTTAATTAAAAATAAATTTAGTGATTAATCAGGCGAATATTCGTTTATGGCACCTCTAGTTCAAATACTAGTTTTGTTACACAAGGCAAAAGGTAACTCTTAACAATTATCCATTTGTTTAGCGGTCTGCTTTTGTGTTCTTTATAGAGAAGCCGAATACAAAAACAGGAACCGTTGTTTTGACGGTTCGGCACGGAGTCCCAGGTTGTAAATTGATATTGTCACCCACATCCCCCACCACCCAACTGATGGCAATATTGGAGCGCAGCTCACCCTCAGGCGACAGCTTGTCTGGACAGAAGCGTCCCTTAGTGACAACACCACACTCTATCCACGAGCACCCAAACACCACAAATACATTCAGTCTCCTGCATTTGCAAACTGTGCTGCATCCAGATGCACATAATGTTTCTGTACGTACATATACATAAAGAGAAAGAAAGAGACGTGTACGATAAGAACGCCAGTGTGGATGCGGATGTCCAATTACAGGCAATCTGCCATTCTCCGTCTCAGCAGCGTGTGTGTCTGACACATAATCAGCGTTGGCTCAGTGAGTCAGCCTCATTTTACACGAAAACAGTAGCAATGAAACAACCACACATTTGATTCCCTTTTAACACACATTATGGTTACAGAGGTAGATTATTGATTTCTGTGTGGATTCTGGAAGGATCTGATAGCATGACTGTTTTTCCTTATGCATCGTTTAATAAATGTTGTGCTGTGTTTATAAACCAACTCCAGATTAACGCTTGGAAGTCTGAGGCCTTTCTGAGTGTTTATCACTGTTTTCAATTTGCGATAAATGAAAGATATTTTTTAGAAGAATGTGGATGCACCGGTGCATGTGTCGATTAAAACGTCTGTTTTGAATTCATTAGGAATGAAGCAACCTAGATATTGTTTATTTTTTTTAGTTCTTAGTTTAGATTATTTCAAGAGTTGTGACGCATTAATTAAGTAATTCAAATTAAAATGTGAGAAAATGCACGATCGTCTTTCAGTTTCATTTTACAGACCCCACATCGGTGCCATAAGTGCCATCTAAAATACTAAACCATATATTATCTAATATTATTATGCACAAATCAAAGAATTTTGATTATAAAGCATAAAAAGTGTTTTTCTCTGATTTTTGCAGTAAATAAAGTGAGAAAATGCACTACTTGAAATAGTACTCTCTGTACAGTTTCAGTATTTATTTGCCAAGCGTAGAGAAAGAAAGGGTTGTTCTAAAGAAATATCAAGCATTGGCACAAAAAAATGGTTTAAAGGTCATTTATTAGAGCAAATTGTTCCGTTGTAAAAACCCTCAAAAAGGATTTGGACTTCTAAGGGTATAACCTTTTTTGGGACAATGCTTTATATCATTTTTACAAATATATTTTCAATATGCTACACATAAATAAACAAAAAATGCAATTCTGAGTATCAAATTGTATTTTTTTTCTGCAATAAGCAAAAAAATTGAGAACAAACAGTTTTTATGTTATGTATTCATAAATCCCCCAAAAAAGCAAAGATATGGTCAAAAATTTTGAAAAGTGCATTAAAAAAACAGGCAAACTGCCACAGTCCTACTAATATTTCTGGGATTTTGTGCTTTTCTCCTTGATTGATCTCCTATCTCCCCTCCCCCATATGTTCCCTTGTTATTATTGTTGCCACCTGATGCTTGTTTATTTTTTCTATTTAAACCCCTGTTTTCTTGCTCTTGTCACTAGTTCATCTCACTCTGTATGAGAGGTTTCTTTGTTTGGTTGGACAATCGCTTCCGCTCTTGTTTCCTCAGGATTACCAGCATTATTGACCTTTTTGTTCCTTGGACTAGAAGTTCCTAGCCGTGCCTTCGCCCAGCTGTTTCGACTCTTCAGTGGACTATTTTCTGTTCCTGTTTTGACTAGAATACTTTTTCAGTTGGATTTCCTTTTGTAACTTTTAACCTGCGTACCAAATGCAGTATTATGTGTTTTTTGTTCCTTGCCAATCCATATTAAAGACATTTAAATTCAGTGCTTTTGGGTCCAATTTGCTAACCACCCTCGAGACCGTGACACAAACCTTTCCTAAACCTTACACACTGTTCCAATCGCTTTTTGTGCCAGAACTTTGAAAACCACAAGCCATATCACAGGTCTTGTACTTCCATCTTTTCTTTTCACCATTCACTGATGGCATCGGTTTGGAGTCTGTAAAATGACACTGAAAGACAATGCATTTTCTCACATTTTAATTTTAATTACCATGCAAATTGTTCAAAACAAATAACCTTTTTGGACAGTTTAAAAGTGCTCAGGCCAGGCTGTGTTGCATTACATAATAGTTAGGTGTTTATTTTCAAACACACGGGTAAGTAGGTATATCATTTCTTTATACAGTTCTTTTTTTTCCTTATACGTATATATTTTATATATGTTATATATCAAGGGCCATGCCAAATCTGAATTGTAATAGGGAACTCCCAACAAAACATTTAGCATGTATGTCCTAATTAATTTAATACCAATATGGTTTGCATAACAAAACGTCTGTTTTGAATTCATTAGGAATGAAGCAACCTAGATATTGTTTATTTTTTTTAGTTCTTAGTTTAGATTTTTTCAAGAGTTGTGACGCATTAATTAAGTAATTCAAATTAAAATGTGAGAAAATGCACGATCGTCTTTCAGTTTCATTTTACAGACCCCACATCGGTGCCATAAGTGCCATCTAAAATACTAAACCATATATTATCTAATATTATTATGCACAAATCAAAGAATTTTGATTATAAAGCATAAAAAGTGTTTTTCTCTGATTTTTGCAGTAAATAAAGTGAGAAAATGCACTACTTGAAATAGTACTCTCTGTACAGTTTCAGTATTTATTTGCCAAGCGTAGAGAAAGAAAGGGTTGTTCTAAAGAAATATCAAGCATTGGCACAAAAAAATGGTTTAAAGGTCATTTATTAGAGCAAATTGTTCCGTTGTAAAAACCCTCAAAAAGGATTTGGACTTCTAAGGGTATAACCTTTTTTGGGACAATGCTTTATATCATTTTTACAAATATATTTTCAATATGCTACACATAAATAAACAAAAAATGCAATTCTGAGTATCAAATTGTATTTTTTTTCTGCAATAAGCAAAAAAATTGAGAACAAACAGTTTTTATGTTATGTATTCATAAATCCCCCAAAAAAGCAAAGATATGGTCAAAAATTTTGAAAAGTGCATTAAAAAAACAGGCAAACTGCCACAGTCCTACTAATATTTCTGGGATTTTGTGCTTTTCTCCTTGATTGATCTCCTATCTCCCCTCCCCCATATGTTCCCTTGTTATTATTGTTGCCACCTGATGCTTGTTTATTTTTTCTATTTAAACCCCTGTTTTCTTGCTCTTGTCACTAGTTCATCTCACTCTGTATGAGAGGTTTCTTTGTTTGGTTGGACAATCGCTTCCGCTCTTGTTTCCTCAGGATTACCAGCATTATTGACCTTTTTGTTCCTTGGACTAGAAGTTCCTAGCCGTGCCTTCGCCCAGCTGTTTCGACTCTTCAGTGGACTATTTTCTGTTCCTGTTTTGACTAGAATACTTTTTCAGTTGGATTTCCTTTTGTAACTTTTAACCTGCGTACCAAATGCAGTATTATGTGTTTTTTGTTCCTTGCCAATCCATATTAAAGACATTTAAATTCAGTGCTTTTGGGTCCAATTTGCTAACCACCCTCGAGACCGTGACACAAACCTTTCCTAAACCTTACACACTGTTCCAATCGCTTTTTGTGCCAGAACTTTGAAAACCACAAGCCATATCACAGGTCTTGTACTTCCATCTTTTCTTTTCACCATTCACTGATGGCATCGGTTTGGAGTCTGTAAAATGACACTGAAAGACAATGCATTTTCTCACATTTTAATTTTAATTACCATGCAAATTGTTCAAAACAAATAACCTTTTTGGACAGTTTAAAAGTGCTCAGGCCAGGCTGTGTTGCATTACATAATAGTTAGGTGTTTATTTTCAAACACACGGGTAAGTAGGTATATCATTTCTTTATACAGTTCTTTTTTTTCCTTATACGTATATATTTTATATATGTTATATATCAAGGGCCATGCCAAATCTGAATTGTAATAGGGAACTCCCAACAAAACATTTAGCATGTATGTCCTAATTAATTTAATACCAATATGGTTTGCATAACAATAACATAATTTGCATAGTTTCCTAAGAGTAACTATACTATTTTAACGGTTTGCCCTAAAAATCTATACAAAGGTCAAAGTTACTTATTTAGAAAGCTTGTTCACTGCTGAATGGAGACTGATATAGCACTCGGACTGTGATGACTGATCACGTGCGACCTCAGCACCCCGATTGCACTCATTTTATCTGCAAATTGTCCAGTGGCAAGAAGCGTGACTCATCTTACATATTTATCAGTCTGTGAGTCATGACGGGCCTCCAGAGGAACCTTCCTCGAATCTTTTCTTCCAACCCCAGCTTCACATTATGAAATTAAATGATATAAAGGGATATAAAGATATATATTTTTTTTTATTTGTACATGCAGGGTTAAGCGCTTGAGCACCCCCACCCGCATGTGCCTATCAGCAACAGAATCATGTGAAGGAGTGATGAAAGAAGTCTGAAGTCTACAGACATGCATCCTAGGTCTTTGGGCTAAGATTTACTTTAGGGATTTCTCCAGTTTCCCTCAATACATTTAGACTGTTGTGCAACTGTAGATGATGTGTCTCAGATAATGGAGGTCAGAGAAAGTTATAGACAACTTTTGTAGAATTAAGACAAAGAGGGTGCAGTGGATGTTGCCTGTCGGAGTGGTTTTCGTTTTTCTGAACTGTGAATTTCCTGGACTGTGCTCGTGTGGGTCATTATAATATAAAAGCCATAAACATGCATCAGGTTTATTGGTTACTCTACATTTACCTGTGATTTAATGCACCAGTGAATCTGGCCTTGTGACCTGTCTTGTGCACTGCACCCCAACAGAAAAAAAGGGGGGGGGGGGGTCAAAGTCAAAAAAGGTCAAAGTTGACAAAAATACAAATAATTTGGTTAGCAGTGCAAAAAAAAAATCCTTGTTCACCTATTTATCTTTTTATCTTTATCTGATTCACAGCTCCATTTAGGAACTGCTCTAAAACACAATGTGTACCTAAATCATATATATTTCAATTATATAAATACATTTAGTCTCTGCTGCCAGATCAGGCTGCACATGACGGAGTGTGAAAATTCCACCTGGTAAATCCCTTTGGTCACAAACACGTATGTTTAATAATCCCTCCCACTCGATTAAATCAGGCTCTGTTTACTGGATGAACTGACCCAGATACAGAGTATTGGTCAACAGTCTGCCACAGAATGCTTTGTTTTAAACGCAGCATATTGGACAATTAATAATTAGGTCAGTGGCCCATTGTTGCCGACAAATGCAAGGTCATTAGACATGTGTAAAACCAAAAAAAGCTAATGACATGTTATATATGTTATTACACACGTACACACACAATCAAGTTTTGTCTAAAAAACTACACCGTAAATCCTAAAAATAGAGTTAAATTTACTCTACTCAGAGTGTATTTGGTCCCACTCTATTAAATTCTATTAGAATTCAACTGACTCTGAGTAAAAGTAAATGTTAATATCTATTTTCTTCATTTTTTACATGAAAATGCAAACTGAAAATTAACTGTTCAGAGCGGAACCAAATGCACTCCAAATAGAGTTAAAACAAGACTGTTTAGGTATTTTTCATCATTACTGATGATGAGCATTTAGGTTTGCAAGCCTATAGTAAACTAATACAGAAACAAAAGGTTCTCTACTAAAAGACAGACTTTTAATTCACAGATTAGGAAAAATGTACGAAATACATTCAATGAAATAACTCTTCTCCAGAGATGGTTTAACCCTATATAGGGTGGGACCAAAAACACTCTGAGTAGAGTTAATTTAACTCTTATTTCATATTAATCCCATTTATTTAACAGTTACAGGTTATTTGATCAGATGCATAATAGGTAACTTGATTAAATAATGTTAATTCCACGGTCTAAAAATATTTCACATATTCTCTACTTCTCTCTAGAAGTAAATGTAATAAATGTAGTGTGACTGTGGCCCTGTGATGCGAGTGAGTGTGTTTAAAATAAACCCCAAAGAATTTTGCACCGCTGCATTTCACCGTAAAATACTGTTAAAAGCAAATAAATTAAACAAATTAAAGTTAGCATTAATTTGGGTTCAGCAATTTTATTGCAGTAGGTTTCCTTGAATTGCAGTTTTCCTCAAATAGAACTATAGTGCAATTATTCCACTTAACTAACGTAAGGAATGGAATTAGAATACATTTTAAAATGTGCACACAAAAAAATTTTATAAATAAGAAATCTGAGATGAGAGTTAAAAATGCGCTTGTCAGGATCCTGAGTGTGTTGAGAAGAATTACTTGCAGGAGTAGCAGATTAATCAGTTTTTTGTTAATAAAGTAACAAAAGAAGGTAAACAAACACAGGCGCTAACCCAGGGGTGTCAAATTCGCTCGCGGGATGTACCAGACAAATCATATAGAATAATCAATTGATTACCTTAATTGAGTCCATAATTAATCACTAATTATTAATAATTATTCCTATTAAACCGTTTTTATTATTATTTTTTTTTTTTAGATTCTGAAAGTTGTGAAAGATTCCAATGTACAAATATTTCCACAAAAAATATTCAAAAAACTACAAAACTAAATTTTAAAACTAATGGGTCAAATGGAATAACTCTCTATTAGGCCAAATATTTGTTTAAAAACTATCATTAGCACTTTATTATTAAAAATGTAATTAATTAAAATTCTATATTTTCATGCTATTTACAGAGAATCTCCCTCTCTCTCTTTTCAAAATCATCTCGCGAGCCACACTCTTGTGCTATCCCATGAGGGCGTGCGGAGGGATATATCAGAGCAAGGGAGTAATGAATATCTGGAGTAAGGAGCTCCAGGCACACATGACCGTACGGAAGAATACCAGGAATCACAGAGAGCAGACAAAGATCAACACAGGGCAGCAGAGAGAATTTCTAATATTTTCAAAAACAGCGCAATGATTCACATTTCTGAACAAATCCAGTTTTATATTGTAATACTGGAATACATATTTCATAGGTTTGGAGATGTATAAACAAACTGTTGTGGAATGCCAGTGTTGTTCCGATTATTGCGTGGCTCTTGATTAGGATTCTGTAGTCGTGAAAATGGTAGTCGTAAATTTGACCAAACATGTCACCTTTGTCGGGCAGTGTAGCTGAAGTGAAATGATTACTGTGATGGTGATTGCCAGTTTAAAGAACACTCAACAGTCTTTCTCGTCTAGTTTTACTAGCACTTGATTCATGCATCAATAAATGAGGCCACCAGATTTTAATTGAGTTGTGACTATGCGAAACCTCTTTGATAACAAGCATGGCTAAGCATACGGATGTAATTTAATTAACGTGTGCTGCCATCTATATCATGTGACCATTTCATTGACTTTTATTGGAGCATTAAAAAGTGTTTTCATGAACTTGCTAACCAGCATGTACCCCCCCCCCCTTTCTTTCTTTATAGGGTGGAAGAAAACACCACAATTCCAGCTTCTAAATGGACTGTTGAACCATCTTCTGTAAAGAGCATTACACTGCTGTAATTGTGCAATAAACGAGGAGCAAAGACTACAAGAGTGTGAGTGTGAGGGTGCATGATGGCTCCGGAAGGCATCGTGGAGCCGCGAGACTTGCTCTTCCTGCTTCTGCTATGCTTCACACTACTGGCTGAGCTAATGGAAATGACAGGAGCTTCATCGCTGGGATTGGACGCTGATGATAACATAGAATGTCCTTTTGTATGTCGCTGTGATGAGGATTTCATTTACTGCAACGACCGGGGATTGAGCGTAATTCCACCTTTACCACCATCTGCATCAATCCTTTATTTGCAGAACAACCATGTTGACAATGCAGGGCTTCCTAAGTCTTTGGAATTTCACACAAAAGTACGTGTCATATATCTCTATGACAATGAGCTGGACGACTTTCCCATGCATTTGCCACCTTCGTTGAAGGAACTTCATCTCCAGGACAACAATATTAGAGTGTTGCCTAGGGCCGCAATGGCTAGACTTCCACTCCTTGAGAAATTACATTTGGACGACAACTCAGTTTCCACTGTGAGTATTGAGGACCAGGCCTTTGCAGACAACCCTAGATTGCGTCTACTTTTCCTATCCAGAAACCACCTTTCCAGCATTCCATCTGGGCTTCCTGCTTCGCTTGAAGAACTACGTTTAGATGACAACCGAATTTCTACTATTCCCACTCATGCCTTCCGAGGGTTATCCTCCTTACGTCGCCTGGTATTAGATGGTAATCTTTTAGCTAATCAACGCATTGCTGATGATACTTTCTCGCGCCTTTCAAACCTAACAGAACTTTCTCTAGTGCGTAACTCACTCCAAACACCTCCACTAAACATGCCCAGTGCTCACCTGCAAAGACTCTCCCTTCAGGACAACAACATTATACACATGCCACGTGGCTCGCTGGATGGAATGCGAAGACTACAGCGTCTAGATCTTTCTGGAAACAATCTAACAACACTTCCAAGAGGATTGTTTAGAGATTTGGAGAACCTAGGCCAGCTGCTTGTCCGAGGGAACCCATGGCATTGTGGGTGCAACTTGCGCTGGCTTCACGACTGGCTTGAGGCAAAGGGCAACACAATAACTGTTAGAGGTTTTATCTGCCAGACCCCCGAGCGAGTCCGTGACATGGCACTCAGAGATCTCACAAATCAAATGGATGAATGTGACTTGGCTGCTGCAGGGGGTGCAGGTGTAGGAACAGGAATTGCTGTTGGAGGTAACAGGGGGACTGGAGCAACAGGGGGAGTTCTTTCTACTACTCTGTCTCCCCCACAAGGGTCCTTGTTCACTCTTAGGTCCAAGCGCCCAGGATTAGGCCTCCCGGACACTGGGCTGGACTACACGTTAAGCAGCAGTGGTGTTGGCAAGAACCTGGCCCTGAACGTGAAGCCCCTCTCTCATGATAGTATCCGTGTCACCTGGAGTGTAGCACAATCATCTTCTTCCTTTCGGTTAAGTTGGCTTCGCCTAGGAACCACCTCTGCTATGGGTTCCATCACAGAAACCTTGGTTAGGGGTGACCGCCGAGAATACCTTCTCACTTCCCTGCAGCCTTCTTCAAGCTACATCATTTGCATGGTGCCTCTAGTGTCCAACACTGGAAGCAGAAGTATCTTGCCTGGGGGTGACCAAGAGTCAAATGAAGTTCCAGTTTGTGCTAGAACAGAAACGTCTGATTCCAGCCTGCCTGATGATGAACAAGTTGAAGATGAGCACTCTGATCAAATCACTTCCCTTCCACTTGCTGGAATAATTGGAGGTGCCACTGCAATCGTTTCCCTGGTTCTAATCATTGCCATTTTTTGCTGGTATGGGCACCGTGCTGGCCGCTTCACATCCCGAGACCACTACAGCCATAATAGTTCTCGGAAAAGCAAACACTATGATGACTACATTGAGTCAGGCACAAAGAAAGACAACACTATCTTAGAGATCCGAGGCCCTGGATTCCAGATGACACCGATGCCAACAAGGGAGCCCATGCAGCCTAAACCAGTGAGAGAAGATTATATTATACACACCATCTTCCCCTCAAATGGCACAGGTCTGTACAAACCTGCGCAAAACATCCCCAACTCTGGATATGGTACAAACCGCGGCTATAGAGAAGGAGGAATTCCAGATATAGATTACTCTTACACATGATGGGTTTGATTTAGAAACTACAAGTAGATGATATTTACTGCATAGATACACAGTTTTTGATTGACATAGGCTCTGCAGAATCCCTTTGTGCCTTCTGGTCTCCATTACAACGTAACTTATGGTTTGTGACGCTATTAAACTGTTAATTGGCCCAGATGCTAATTAGAAGCATTATAATACGGTGCCAGGAGGCGATTATGCCATTTCAGGGGGTGATACCAAATGCTATTTTTCACCTCTCTGTGTAATGATCAGTGTCCCTGACATTGCTGTTTTATCTCTGGCTGGGGCGCTGAGGTGGATTCAAGGGCAGCTCAGGCTACATCGGGCTCACAGACTGTTCTTAGAGCTCGGTGTACACAATCTTCTTGTGGAAAATGAACAACCTGGTGTACATTTCAACTTTTGCCTCCGTCTTTTTTAAAGGAATTGCATGGAACATTGAGTTTTGGTGACTGCTATTCTCAAAATGACCAGACACGTGACCCTCAAAGACTATGGCAAGTCATGAGATGCCTCAATACACTGAAATAGTTTGAAACTGTATTCACTTGAAAGCTGCCTGATGATACAATACATAATGTCCATTATATTGACTGTTCATATTCAGACTGGAGAAAGTTGGGACACTTGAAATGTCTTAGTTCTATTTTTGCAACTCCTCAAGTTGGGCATTGTTCATAATTTGAGTTTAACTTTATTTATTTACCTTTACTCTTTGGATGTTTCTCTCATTTTCTATTGTTGATTTTTTTTATACTTGTAAGGAACTGCTGATTGTTACAGAGAAATTCCCTTTTTTCCCCAAACAAATAAGTCAATTATGCTCTTTTGTAAGCTAAATGAGGCTTTCATTATTTAAATATGTAAAAGTGACATCACACTATAAATCTCTTCAGACAAACATAAGTGGAATATACTGTAAATCTCTTGGGTTTGAAGGATAGTTTTCTACATTCTTGGCACAAAAGTAATTATTTTCAGTATTGCATCTCCATATTCACTAGAGAAAAGCAAAGTCTTGGTGGGTGATTTTAGAGATAAACCTGATTCTGTACCATAACACTGTGGACCATCACTGTGGAGATAGAGAGTGTATCAGAATGTTATATCATTTAGTAAGGTGGAATCATTTTTTCATTTCACTTCTTTTGTATAAATAACTTTAGTAGACATTAAGGATTTTGTGAATGGCTCCAAAAGTCAGAATTCTCAGTAAGGAACTGGTTTCTGAAAAATCTGAAAACTGGAATCAAGAAATATCTATGGTCTCGTGCAATTTGTTTAGTTATTTTGTCTGAGAAATTATTATTTCATGCACGCAATTTTGATCAGAAAAGCAACTCTGTTGATGCACTAGCTTCAATCTTATTTCCATCTTATTATGTTATTGTGCATTTTGGACTATAACCCTGGATGTAAACATCAATTTGCGCAATTAAAAAAATGTGCATAAAAAACTTAACTGAATAGGATAAACTTTTTTTATTCAGTGCATAAATTACAATGGAAATGCATTTACCGAATAAATCCCAACGCAAAGCAATGGCAATGTGTTTTTCTGCCGGAACTGGGGCGCGATGGGGTGGACATTAATGGACATTCTAAAAATCCAAAGTCTGCCATCAAAGTGGTTCAGGATACAGCGGTTCATCTCCTAGAACTGTCTTGACCGGCGTTCCCAAAGAGCAGTCTCCCACAACCAAAAGCAAGATCACATGACTCCACAAATTGCGTGTTCTAAGACACAAGTAAGTTATTAAATACAAAAAAGGAAAACAACCTCAAACGCAGCAAATTTTCTTTTTCTTCTTGTTGTTTGGTGCCAGTTCATCAGGAAGTAATGATTTTAGACTCGCTGGATGGAAACGGTGCTTTATTCACAAAAAAATTATACAAAATTCCAGTAGATTGAATAGATTGAATTCGCATCTCTGGATGGAAACAAGGATCCTGAAGGGTTTCCCACAGCAAATGAAACATTTGAGATGTCCACATGTATTTGTTTCTAGAAGGGGAGGTGTTTTCACTGCAGTTAATTTTGCCACAACTTTTTGTTCTAATCTGCTGTATATGTATTTATATTTTGATGACTTGTAGAGTTGATACAGCTTACACTGCCTTGTATTTTATGTACTATTTGGCAATGTACTGTACTTGTCATAAACAGGAGAAGAAAGAGATTGGGGAGAATGAAAGTGATGCAAAATATTACAAATAAAACCTTGATTTCATAATAAAGCGGAGGACTATGAAATGAAGTCTGTGGTGATGAACTGTGCATGTATGCTTGCAATGTTTCTGCTTCGAGACCCTGCTCCGGAAATCAAGAATCTGGACATGTTTTTGAACAGTTACGTCCATCCATTGACTGGTCATTATCATTTGCCTACAAACCCATTCAGGCGCTCCAGTAAGAGCCTATTCCACCTACTGGGAGCTCTCAGTACATGCAGTAGGTTTTTTAATCCAGATAATAACATGCATATCCACTAGAGATACTAATCCGCACACGACTGGAATGAATAGTCGATGAATTTTCTTATGCTAATGAACTTCCCAACACAAAATCCCAACACTCTTGTTTTGGGAACATTATGTTGAGCTACTGAAACCACATACGTAGACTATCAAGCTTAAATCATCACAGAACCCTCAATGGGTCTGTATTGTTTGGCTCAATATAGTCATTGATTTTCATCCACTCATCGATTACAAATAAATAATGACACTAGGTATTAAACAAAATGTAATGTGGGAAAATGGTTTAAGGAAATGTTTAAAACTGTATCTTGTTTTAATTTCAAAACGGCTTAATAAAGAACATTTCAAAGCATGTAGCTTTGGTTTGTTCCCTTTTAATATCAATCTGCCGTTATTGGTAACCATAGTAACTGCAACGCATAATCTTTAGAGAGCAGTGTGAACAATGAAGATGATCATGGTAAAAGTTTCTGTGAACTTGGTTGTCTGACAAACCTTAAGCCCCAAAATGATTGTTGTGTACATTTGACAAGAGAACCATTTTGCTTTTAGGCGGTTCTGTGCAAAATGAAAACAGCCATGGCTTATCTTACTACTTAGCTCTTCACAGCTGGTTAACATGAAAGATAGATCTATTAAAAGTTATCAAAGCCATGACCCCGAGTCAGAAGGTGAGACAGAATGGATGGTTTTGTGGTTGACATCAAGAAGTTAAAGAAGAGACAATGTTATGTAACAGGGTTTATGTAACAGTCCACAAAAGAGAAACAAACTACAAGAATTTACTCGAGGGTAGATGAAGACCTGGAGCCAGATGAAGGAGATGATTATGGTCCAAATGTAGGAGAAGGAGACGAGATGGAGCCCATGTATCCCATGATAATATCCCATATTCTTAATGTCAGACATGAACAACATTGGGGTGACTGGGAGTCAGCTGGAAGACTGAGATGGCTGGAGAATAAATAAAGTAATCTCATATCCATACATTTACAGCCACATTGCTCAAAAAGACAGCTTGCTTACTAATTGCAATCATCGGCACTGTGGGTTGCACTGTGGCCTTCCAGATAGAAGGTTGTTGGTTCGAGACTCACCAGAGACCTCGCTGGAAGGGGTTTGAATGTTCTCCCCAATAATTCAGTAATTATGTGTGAATGTGTGTGTTGCCCAGTGATGGACTGGCAACTTGTCCAGGGTGTACCGCTGCCTCTCCCCTGATGTGTTCTGGAGATAGGCACCAGCAGATCCCTGTGACCCTGAAAAGGAATAAGCAGGTTCAAAGATGAACGAATGAATGGTATGTGTGAACTCTTTTTGGAAAAATGTTGGTACCTAGTGATGCAGATTCATGCAGCTCTCACATTTAAAAGATCACAACACTATTTTTGAGATATTAACGTTTACACATTAGTCTCTTACTGAACCACTGACTTTATTTTCAACAATAAAACAAGTCAAATTTCCATTTTTAGGTCATTTTGACCTAAATGCAGTGCTCACCATAGAGGTCATGAGACAATGCAATGACAAAATGGTCTGTTAATATGCTCAGCAAACAATCTAATTACTGTGTGAATATATTAGAAAATGGCATAAATATTCATGAAAGTATTGTTTTGAATTGTATTTGACCCACAGCTCTTAAGAATTGTGGATTGGGGGATTTTACCAGACATGACTTTTAGCAAATTAGCTTTTTTGTAAATGCAGCGAAATGAAACTTCTACTACTTCAGGACAAATACACAAAAAAGTGAACTGACTATCGGCTGAACTAAATCTATGAATTAGAGGAAAATTATTATCACACTAAAAAATAATATATAATAATGTAAAGAATAATAATTATTATTACTTGGATCAATTGAAGGTGTATTATGTTTCATGAATTCAAAAAAGAAGTACATTTATGTTATGTTAGGTCAAAAATTACGAATTTGATTTTGGATTGAAGTGGATCACTTGTCCATTGACAATCAATTGATACGTTTTTCCATAAGATGAAATTAATCGAGATTTGCAATTTTCAAGTCATGAGTACGTTTCTGTCCAGTGCCCATCCGTGATCTGTGGTCTCCCATGTATTATATTTGTAATATAAATGACCTCCTTGTTATCCCACATAGTTCATTAGCTGTGTGTATTTATATTTATTCATTCATTTTCCAACCCACTTATTCCCTTTTTGGGGTCACGGGGGTCATCTCCAACACACATTGGGCGAGAGGCGGGGGTACACCCTGGACAGGTCGCCAGTCCATCACAGATACATGTATAAATGTGTGTAGGTATTTACAAACTACAAAAACTGCACAGCACAAACTGTAACAAACTTATATGGTATGTTCGGGTTTCCCCCTCACCGACATCTCTTATCCACCCCCCCCCTTTTTTTTCTTTTAACACCCCCCTGTCCTGGTGTAATTAATGTACACTTGTCAGTGGGAAAAATAACGAATAAATAACTACATAAATTCACTGCTTCAATCCAAAAGAGGAAACACCACACCAGGTGTTCACTCCCGTAGAGAAAAAAAAACTGTCTGAATGAAACGAAGCATATACTCCCCCATGTGGTGACTTTTGGGCAGGACAGGACAAGTTTAAAAAAATGGAGTCTATCGGAGCTGTTATTCTTGTAGAGAGATCTCCGGGAAGATAAGAGTGAGGGCGAGAGTCGGATGCAAGAATCTAGTGGTCGGGAAAGAAAGTCTATGTTATGCCAAAATGTTTTGACTTAAATATCATGCAGGTACGTGTACACATTTTTGTGACTTTAAATTCCATTTTAAAAATGTCCTGACATAAAATAAATTCTGTTAATTACTGTGTATTGTATAAATAAATGCATTTTTACAAATGGAGGTAATCCTGTTTCCATTTCTTAGTAGTTGGTGTATTCATAGCGATTCATTTATAGACTTTTGATAAGATTTCATATTAGCCATGCAATAAAAATCTGCGTAGTCTAGGAGAAATGTGACCGCTCCATTAATCTTCTTCAGGTTCTTCTTGCAGGTGTCCCCCCAGTCAAGTGGAATATGTTTTGTGAGCAAAGTCTCAATGCATTTCCGTCTCATAGACAATCTCATCTACAAGTCTATTAACCACTTTTACCTTTGGAGAGCTTTAGCTTGTATTTGTTCCTGTTTACCCTTACAGGGATTTTAGCTGGTATGCCCGCGCATGTGCCCAAATTACTGTGTTTTCTTCCCTATTTTTCACTTTTCACTTTTCTCTGTTTTATGTGGCTATTGTTTTATATAAATATAGGAGCACATTAAAATATTTTCTGTTGTAGTTATTTTCTGTAAACCATCTGCAAATTGGATATCTCCCGTCGGTTGTGACCAGCAGTTGTTCCTCCCGCACCCCATTAACACAGATGGCTCCTCTGCTTACACTCTGATGTATAACCACACACACGCACACACACACACTCACACACACTCCTTCTGTTTTCACCCTTGAGACCGGAGCTCAACCTGCACACTCATTTTGTAGAATAACAGCAATATTTTGTCTCCTCGCACACAACCATATTAATCCCCTGACATCATGGTTCTTGAGGACTACATGGCCTACTCCACTTTTGAAGGTATGACCGGTCTAAGTCAAGCACACATTAGTTTCAGTGTAGGTGGATGCTATACAGTATGTTATATAATGACTATACTCCGTTTTTGCAACTAATGCAGCTGTTTGTTTTTCTTTTACTCATTCTTGTCACGCATTTTTTTATCAGCTGTAAAATTTGAGAATCGAGTATGTTATAATATTTAATATACTAACAGAATATTGTAATAGAACATACAGTCCCTGACAAAAGTCTTGTCGCGTTCGGGCCCGTGATATTGTGGGCAGTGCGCAGGACATCAGGGTTGCCAGGTCCCAGAAATATTTCCAGCCCAATGACAACTCAAAATCCGCCCAAATGGAATGAAAACTAGCCCAATTTTTCAGTGTCCAATCAGATTAGACAACGGCTGGATTCCCACAAAGGGCCTTAAAAAATTTATATAAGTTTAAGTTTAAAGTATTGGCCTTTTGTCTAACCCAGATTCTTAATATCACACATTGTGCTTTTTTAATACACAATCTCATACAATAAAGGTCAAATAAGAACATGTGCTCTCTGAATTTTTTTTGACCCTAGTCAGAAGTGCCTACTTGTACTTGTTCATCCACAGACAACCGAACCGACGCTTCTGACTACAACGCTCTCAAGGAGTGACGTGATGATGATGATGCTTGATTGGTTATGTCAAAAGCACATGTGGCGCGCGCGCCTATTTGCGTCTCGCAAGAAGCAGCGTTTGTTGCCAAGTATTCATTCCCGGGGATCAACACCCACTAATAAAAGGTTCCCTTTTATCTTTGTCCACAATTATTATTTATTATTATTATTTAATTTTTTGCGGCCGCGGTACATTATAAATGTAGCCCAAAAAACCGCAACCCGCAACTCCGTATTTTTTCCCGCAACTCCTTTTCTAAAATAGCCCAATTGTGCGGGAAAACCGCTACCCTGGCAACCATGCAGGACATGAACACCAACCCTTCCCCCCTCTCTACCAAATTCTGTTCCTGTCATCTATCTGTCTTGTCTTACCAATAAAGGCAAGAAATTTTTTTTTACAAGAAATGGCTCATTTTAATCCCAAAAGCTTTAGCAATAACGCTTCAGTGCCAAACTAAACTGTCAAAAATTCACATCTTAGTAAAGCCCATTGAGTACATTTTTTTGCAACGACAAGAGTTTTTTTCTTTGTCAAATGAGCTTCATCTGTGACTAGTAATGGAATAATTAAGTATCAGGTGTATATAAAAAGAACCCCAGTGCTCTAGAGCTTCACATCAACTGCAACTAGACCTTCAGAAAACATGGCTAAGATTCACCCTGAGACTACAGTGTTGATTATCAAGAGGCTGAAGACCAGATCAACCTGGTCACCTGAAGTCTTTTTGTGAACAAGAACAGTTTGTTAGATTCTTTCTCAAAATGGCCTCCATGGTCAAATCAGTGCCCAGATGCCAGCACTAAACAAAAGAAAATCGAAAAACCGCCCACAGCCTGCAAAAAGGAAGAACAGTGGAAAAGTGGCAAAATGTAGATTTTTCAAATTCTGTTGAATTTCAACACAGTAACCACAAATATTTCAGGAGACCTACTGGAGCCTTCATGGGTCTGAGAGTCCCCAGAAAATAGTGAAGTTGTGGTGGTGGAAAAATCATGGGCTGGGGCAACATTCAGTCTAAAATACAATGAAATCTTAGCTATCTGTTAAATTCCAGGTTTGACTGCCCAGTAAGCAGACATGAAGCATGTCATTGAGCATGTCTGGGGTAGGATGAAAGAGGAAGCATGGAATATTGATGAACTATGGAAGGTATACAAGACTGCTTTCTTTCCCAAACCTGATGATTTCATCTATAAATTGTATGACTCCTCGCCAGACGCTTCGCATGGATGCAGTCCTTCAAGCATCATACAAAATATTCCATCTGGATCTCACAGCACCACTACTTTATTTTCTGACAGATTTTTTATTCGCAGGAAATTTGTTCAGTTTCTGTATAGGCGACAAACCTTTTCTCTTTCCAAAATGTAAACTTTCTATCTTGATTAAATGATCAATCCTTTTCAGTGACTCATTTGTTCCAGTGCATTAAACATAATTAGGGAGAGTTTAAGCTTTTCATAACAGACTTTTATTTATTTTTTTATGTTGTCAATCATTCATAATATTATGTTTCATAAACCTTATAGATACAAAAACTCACAAAATTTGACTCATGCAACTAAATTTATTTTCATTAACATATTTATTAAAATAAATATTAAATATTTATTTATTGGAACATATAGGATAGTAGGAATGACTGGAAGAGAAACGAGTAGAGAAGTTGGGAAATGACGACAGGTTCGGGATTCGAACACATCATAGGGGAGGGAGGGCTGGTTCATCTAGCCAGCAGGACAGCAACAAATAGCTTCCGATTTTTGCGAGATTTCATTTTTGGACCCTGTCATTTGGTCTGGAGAACAGCACTTAGTGCAGTTTTAAGGATAAGAACTGACTTTTGATAAGAATTTGTTTTTTATTTATTATATACCTGTCTTTTTATCATGGAATTTTAAGTTTGAACTCTTTTTAAAAAGGAGTATGGAAACAGTGCATCAATTTACTGGATGCTGGATGAGCCACTGGTCCATGGGAGTCGTCTGAACATCTGATGTGCAATCATGTCTGCGTTGACCAAAGCACTCATCACATCACAAATTACCACACTGAGGGCGCCGGTGAGGACAGCGGGGACAGATTTGTCGCAAGGAGAAGAGCTGGCTGAAAAAATAGGCTTCTGATCCCATCGAATTACCAATCAGCTTCTTCTGCGGTCTACCCTGACAGCAGTGGAGTGAGTATGGCTGAGGCCTGAGGGACCATGATGTGAGTGAAGCGTTATCTGCAGAACAGGTTCATTCTACACAGTAGCTCTTTACTTGTTTGTGTGATGTGTGGATAAAAAGCACAGCGACCCGGAAACAACAATGTTTTTTTAAAGAAAAAAAATGAAATAGGAAGGTAGACCACATGATGGAGGAACCAACTTGAACTTAAAGATGGAGGGTACTTTACAAAGCACCATTGACAAAAAATGTTTGAAAAACGGGGAAATTAAATACACTGCAACACCTGTTTGTGCTTTGTATCTTCTTTAGTCATTTTTACTCTTCGCTGTTTTATTGCTGGTTTTAAGTATGTAAGGAAGTCTTGGTGCATGCGCCAAATGATACATTTTCTCGTGGGATAAGCAAAAACGACGATAAAACAGAGAAGAAAAAAATGAAGTACTGATCATGATGTGATCACTTTATTCTCCTGAAGTCAAGAATTATAACTTGCATTTAAATCAAATGCGTTGTACTACATCAATTTTCATGAGCTTGAATTCTCTCTGCAAGAGTAGATGCTCTGCATAAATGATCAATAAAGAAAATGAGTTGTTTACTAAACTTCAAACTGCATGTCGGCGATATAGTTAGGATTTAGTTATGGGTGGCAGGTGTTTGTTTATGAGCTGCATGGCTTTCCCCATAATTCTGTCAGAGATTGAATCAAGCACATTGTGTTTGCAATTAGCATAGGTTTACTAGCTTCAGAATTTACCTGGAAGACCAACTTGAGACCTGCTTTAAAAAAAAATCTTGAACAATTTGAACAAAAAGATTTGGAAAAAGAACTAATATTTTTGGTTTCCGGCTAACATTACGGAGCAGTCACGTTGACAAAAGAATGAAAGGACTTGAGAAAATAGTTAACATTAATCAAATTGATTAGATCAATTCTCATTCCGGCTCGGACGTCAGAGAGAGGTAATCTGTGGAATGTAGGAGACTTAAAGCTAAAGACTTGTCAGATCAGAGGTGAAGTTTTGACGTATTTGTAGTGCGATTGCGTATATAGTAGACGAGTTAGGGAAGTAACACATAATGTTCTATAGGTTTTTACTAAAACATTTTTTTTTACATTTTTAATGACTCAGAGACACAATGAACCGAGTCGATAAAATGATCTGAACTTCTTGTTACAAATGTTTGTAACTGGATAACAGTGTTATAAAAATTGGAACATTTTTCTATTTTTTTTGTCAATATTTTCATTAGTGCTCTGATGATACAAGATAGTGAGCAACGGCTTGAAGGTATGAATTAATCCAGAGAGGAAGAAGAGCTATGTGTTCTGTCTCTCTTGCACCTGGGAACTCTCCAAACAGATGGAGAGAAAACAAGCAGGGGCTGAGGGAAGTGCTGAAATAATGATTCTGAATCAACAACCTCCTTGTCCATTGGGAGAGAATCTGCTGAAAATTATTCTTTTTAGTCAACACATGTGGATGTGAATTACCTTGCTCAACTTACCAGAAAAAGCTTTGTTTGCCATCACCAGGACAGACAGTAATCATACCGCAGTTTCGCTCTTTGTTCTCATTTATCTTCCACCAACCTGCACCAAGACTACAAAGACTGCACCAGAACTAGTGAAAACCGCCGTGGCGCACTAAGGCTTTAGTGTAATCAATTTTCATTATTAAAAACCCAAAATCTAATAAAAGATTTTATTAGGGGTCAAGGGCAGGATTGGAAGGAGGGTGACATCAAGGAGTACGAGTAAAGATGTTTAGTATGCCACCAGTGAACAACATGAAAGTAATCTAAAACAACAAACAAATAAAAAAAACAACTATTTACAAAGAAAACACTGAAACTTTAGCGGCTGATGCCTCACAACAATCCAAAATGAGATTTGAACAAATCTTTGGATGGCTTCTGAGCATGGTGCTCTTTGTCTGGCCGGAGGAAATATTGATGCAATGACACTCCCTGCCTGAAGATGGCGTTTAGGGTACAACCTGGATTCTGTTCCATTTTCCCTGGGCGTGTCTTTTTTCATACAAAAGTGCTCCCTTGACATAAACCTTTTCTACAAGGTCCAGATTACCAATACTGCATCCTACCCTTTGACCTGTCCTTATCGCCTCAAATTTTGGTAAATCTTGACATACCTCAACGGTGACTTGTGCTAGCATAATCTTGAAGACAGATATTTGGAGTTGAATTTGGAGTCAACCAGGAGAAGAGCCATGTGGTTCCAGTACAGAACACCTTGGCCCGGATCAGGCTTGTTTATGTCCCCAGACCACCCACAGGCATTTCTGAGCATTCTCTGGAGAGTGTGCAAGTGGTACCAAGGCTATCCAGAAGCTCTATGGCATAAGTGGCATGATTGCCCAGGGGATCTACACTACTACAAATCCTGAGTCGATCATGATTTTAAAACATTGGCCAGTGCATAGAACACTGCAGTGCTATCACATCCTAACGTGCTGGAAGGAGGCATGGGAGACTATTGTACCACTCACATCCTCAGAGTGATTAACCAGACGGCTGATGCACTTACCTGGTGGAAACCCAGCAAGGAGTTCAAATGTTAATTTCTGGTGCCACACTCTAATCACTTAATTGAGGCTTCTATGCATCGACCCAAATTTTCGTTGCAAAGTTCCGTGCTATAACGCGCCATGTTATTAAACCATGGGCACCAACAGGACATTACACATCGGACCAAAACGAGTGGTGCCAGCAAAATAGAGTTTTGGAATGACATTAGTTTTTCGCAAGGAGAAGACCATTGAAAGCTGGCTGAAAGCTTCAATGACGTGAAGAGGAGTTATAAGAGCCACTTGGTGATTGCACATCAATATTTCCTTCACGCAGACGAAAAGAGTGTAGAGCAGTGTTGTTTTTGGCAGCCATCTCAATTTTAGTCTTATAATGTAGTCTTTTTTTGACTAAAACGATTTTTAGTTTTAGTCACATTTTAGTTGACGAAAATCAAAATCATTTTAGTCTAGTTTTAGTCAATGTAGAATAATATTTAGTTGATTAAAAATGGTCTTAAATTTAGAACAGAATAGAGTGGTAGCCCGAGATACAAATGCTTTGAGGTACGAAATGTTCCAGATAAGAAAGGTCTCGCTGGAACTTTTTTGCTTCGAGATATGAACAATAAGAAGCTGTTCTGCTGTATTTTTAACTTGTTTGTATGACGTTGCGTAGCGCTTCCGGGTTCTTGCTCTCTTATCTCCCAGTGCAAAAAGGGTCTGATATGCTTCAAAACACTTCAACAACACAGCGAAACATTATGTATATATATTATAAATAATGTGCTATAACAAATGTTAGAGTCAAGGTGTCGTAAAAAAATAACGTTTATAACGTGGAAAGTGCTGTTCTGTAACGCAAGATAGAAAAACCCCGCAACGAGTTCTCAGAAGCGTCTCTCTATCTCTCTGCACTTGTGCTTGAAACCGTGTTTGTTAAATTTATGTTTACAGTTTCCTTTACCTTATGGCCGTAATGTTTTCTGCAATCCGTTCCATCTCCTCCGACACATCGAGATCCGAACGTGACTCTGGAACGCATTAATTTCGTATCTCGGGGTACCACTGAACCGGCACGGGAGAGAGAACAAGGACCTTAAATAAAGAGCAGGATAACGAGGGGAATGGCTAACTAGAACAGAGAGGCAGGTGAAACCATTGAGGGCTAATTAACAAGGACGTAGAAGGAAGACGAACGCACAAGGGGCGCTGCCAGAATAAAAGGAACAATGAGGGAAACCCAGACAGGAAATGGCCATAATATAAGAGAAAGCTACCAAATAAAAGAACAGGAGGAATAACCTAACAACTCAGAAGTGAAATTTACGATGCAAGGGGCACCGCTTGAGATCTTGCTAAGGGCACCAAATAGGCCTTTTTCACAAGACATCATACCAGTTCTACTTCAAGCAAAGGCCGTGTATCTTTACCACCTATTCCAGCATGATTGAGTTCACCAGTCTCTAGCTCACCTTCCCAAAATACGACTAACAATGTACAATGTTTTGGTGATGAATTGCCCCTTACAAAACGCTCTAAGCTTGACTAGGGATATAAAGCCTTTGAGTGGGCAAGTGACCCAGACTTGAATCATACCAAACTTTCATAGGTTTCCAAAGAGCAAATCTAAGCTAAATCTGGACACAGCCAGCAGTCATAAAGTTAACATGGACCAAATTTAACAAAGCCTATATTTTAATTGTACAATACATCAGTAACAGTAAAAGCTGAGTGTTTAGATTGTATTTTAAACAACTATTATTTAAAATTCTTCCTTTTGTTCATACAGAAACAAAAATTCAAACAGGTTGAAAAAGTGCGCAGTAATAACAAAAATTCGATTTTTCAGTGGTGGTACTGTAACTCTAATAATGTGCCATTTTACAGCCAAACATGCTTCTTGTCACAAATGTGTGGAAAAGAACTAAAAAAAGACACATGCTTCTTTCTACTCGGCTGCTTCTGTTGGTAAATGATGACAGCAAGAGTCTTGTAGAGCTGGTGCTGGCTTGGGTGAGAGGGTGAAGTGACAGAGGGCCGGAGGCTGTTCAGTCAAACATGACAGATGGCCTCTCTGGAGAACCCTTACTGCACCAGAGTATGTGTTAATACTATCCATCCATTCCTTTCCCATGCTCCCTCACTCTCCTTAATTCAGACTCCTCCTATTTTTGGAAGTCTACATGTTACTTTACAATTCCATTTATGCGTAACAATAAAATATATTGATTTATATTATTTTGTCCTCACAATAAAAACTGTCTGATACAAAAACAGTTTAAAGCCTACAAGAGAACAGTTAGAAAAAAATCAAAACACATTTTTTACTGGCTTAAATAATTATTTTAGCTGGATGGTTTGATTGGGAACACTGGTGAAATGCCCTGATGACTACTCCAGAACTTGGTTTTCAAAAATTTGACAGACTACTGCTTATATCTCTATGGGAACAGACATTGAATAGACATGTCTGTCATCTTTTGTTGTCATAATTTAGTTATGACATTACTTATTTCTGTGAACATTTACTTCAATTCATCCCTTTACTTGAATTAACTCATTTTTAGGGTCCATCTGCAGACATTTCAGTGCATACCAGATTTAAACAAAGGTTGTAAAATTGGAGATGAGATGTCTTATTTTATACCCCTAGCATTGTCACATGCACAAGAGACCAATTAAATTAGTTATGTTGATTTGCACAGTAAACAACAGGAACATGATCATTTTACTTCATCAGTAAGAATTTGTTGGTAAGCCATTCTTTTTTATTTTCTATTTTTTTATTGAAAATATCAAAGGTAACGTACATTCACAAACAGCAGTTTACATTTTCTGATGGTCTCAACCCATATTGAAGGAAACACAGAGAATCAAATTGTAATCTGAAGGTGGATTCAATAACGAAAAAACGAAATAATACCAAGATACACAGAAAAGAAAGAAAAAAAATAACAAGAAACAAAGACATGCATAAAAACAAAGACAATAACCCCTTGACTCCCCAGACAGCCATCATTCTGCATCGTGGTATGGTCAGAATACAACACAGTGGTACCCCGAGATACGAAAGTAATTCGTTCAAGGGTGACGTTATAGAGCAGAAATGTTTGTCATTGTTCGTATCTCGAATTTTTTTCATACCTCGAAGCAAAAAATTTCCAGCGAGATATTTCGTATCTCAAACATTTCTTAACTTGAAGCCTTCGTATCTGGGGGTACTACTGTAAACTTCTTGGTGCAAATAAATGTTTGGGTATTTAGTCTGGTAAGGTAAGCCATTCTAACCACCAAAATAAAGACAGAAATTAGAAATTCTACATCAATATGAGGTTTTCAATCCGTGCTGATTTGGCATTGTAACAAAATACAGTTTCAGCAAGTGACACAATTATTCTGGTAATTAACATTACATTAAAAATTGTGCGCCAATTTATTTAGCATTTAATGTCAAATCCAGTGGCCAATGGATCAACACGTTAATGATGAAACAACATATTCCGAACTTTACTGTAACCTTTTTCAATGTAGGGCAACCTGCATCTCAAGTCAAGCATGATCTACGTGCATGAATGGAAAACAGGAGCCCGGGGGTGAAACCAACATGGCCATCAACTGAACTGACATGCTTAAAAAGATTCTGGCAAAGGTTTCATAGAGGTTGAATGGACTGAAAAGATTGAGGCTGGAAAAGGAAAGAGGGGTTTTGTTATTACGTTCGCCCCTTTTGTCTCACTGTCTGTCTCGCCCTTATTGATTCACCTAGAAAAAAAGTAGAGGTCATTAGCTGCACATTTGACTTTTCCCCCGTCATCTTGTCCTCCATTTGATTCAGTCTCACAACATTCTCTCCAATTCTCATTTTCCATCCAAACATCCACTCACCCAAACCTTCTATTTAAACACTTTGTCCTTCATTTGACTCTCATAAATCAATCACTCATCCCTCAATTGTAAGCATTGCTGGATTACCCCATTGCTGCATTGTACATGGAAGAAAAAAATGTGGCAGAGAACAGCACATAGCTTTTACTCACCTTCCAAATCAGATTAAGATGGGAGATTAAATTATTATTTCATTTGAATAGCGTGTTTCAAAGCAGCCATTTATGCTTGCAATGAGAGAGTTTGCTTGTACAACAAAAAATATGGTTGTTGTACCGTATATGCTCACAGCTTCGAACTGGTAAATGGAAAAGAAGAAGAGAGAAGAAATCAAAGAATGTTGAGTGGATTACAAAAATGTGGGGAAAAGAGTGTACATTTGTGATGGACTGTTCAGCGCAATTTGAGTGCCAACGTTTTTTACGTCATCAAAAGAGCCAGCTTTCATTGGTTCTTCTGCTTGCGAAAAAAAGGACTGGATATGTCAATCTGTTTTCTTTTTTTTGGGGGGGGGGGGGGCGGATCTTCAGCTCTTTTGGGAAGGTGTTCCAAAGTGTACTTCTCATAAACACTTTGTAACATCATGTGTGAGTTCAGATTTACCCCCAAGGTGTTTTATTGGGTTGGGGTCAGGTCAACTTCTGCCTAATTAAACTTGCTTATCCATGTTTTTCCTCCAGTACACCTTGCTTTGTGTAGTGGTACAGGAAGTGGCCATCCACAAAATTGGAACCATTAATTTGTGCAAAATATTTAGGTTTGCCAAAGCATTCGAGTTAATAATTCAAAGAACCCAAACCCACCATCCCCTCTACCAACCTCAACAGTTGGCACAGGTATCTCCTAGAAAATAGTTCCAAACACTTCCACACTTAACCGCGGATTTTTCAAAAGCCAGAAAGTGGACAGACTGGACTTAATGCATTAGTGGCATCAAAGTGAAATGCTCGAATTCACTAAGCTTCTGAGATCAGCAGGTTGTTTCATGTGCACGTGCATGTTTCTTGGTTTTTTTAAACAAGTTGTAATGGAACTGATTGGAACATGTGTTTTAATTACCAATCATTTTATTAAGTAACAAAGTTTTTTACAGCTCACTGTTCAAGGTGTCTTATACGCTCTACAATCATAGCTTCAATCTTGGCCAGACATTTCATAATTAATAATTCATTTCACTTCGTAAACTCAAAACACCCAAACACTGAAAATAATCCTCACTCTGAGACTTTCTCACTCTGACCTAGAAGCAGATGCAAAAAACAATGAGCAAACTTTAATCTTTGAAGTGTTTCCACAAAGATCAATATCTCATTTCAGAATATGAATAGCACACATTTCTTCTTTTGACTTTCTTTAAGCAATCATAACAAGAATTTATGTGTTAGCCAAATAACTTTTGTTGGTCAGAAATGCATTTTATTATTGAAAAAAAAAAATTGTTGGATGTGAGATGTTGCATTTTTCTGACTTAACGCAAAAGAAAGGCCTCTTCAAAGGAGAAGGAAACAAGATTGATTAAGTGATTTAATATTCCATTATCAGCATTGCCTTTTCTGTTTATGTGTATTACTCAGTAATATCTCTTAAAAAAAACTAAGATAACTTTAGGCAAATTAGAAATATACTCTATGCAGTGTTAATGTAGTAAATGGCTATTTTAGCCACAAATATCAGTTTTTTGGTTCAATGTCTACATAGATGTCTGCTAATTGTGACAAAAGGCGAATGGATGATTAGAAAACCCTTGTGTATCATGTTTGCACCACCAAAAAGAGCTTAGCTGCTTAGACAAGCAAGAAAACTGACCTTCCTTTGAGCAGGTTGAGTATCTGGAGCAGTTAAAACTTGATAGTCTATTCTTGTTCAAATCTTGTTCTATTCCATGCGAGAAAATGTAAAGAAACTGAAGATCTCCTACAACGGTGCATACTACTCCCTTCAAAGAACAGCACAAACAGGCTCTAACCAGAGTAGAAAGAGAAGTGGGAGACCCGCTGCAAAACTGAGCAATAAGAGAAGTATGTCAGAGTCTAAAGCTTGAGAAATAGACGCCTTACAGGTCCTCAAATTGCCGCTTCCAATGACAGTGTCAACATCTACAGTAAAGGGGTGACTGGGGTGCTGGCCTTCAGGGTAGAGTGGCAAAGAAAAAGCCATACCTGAGACTGGCCAATAAAAGAAAAAGATTAGTACAGGAAGATTGGAAAAAAGCATTATGGATGGACGAATTGAAGTGTGATGTGTTTGGATCACACAGAAAAACATGAGAAGCTGAACAACTGAAAAGATGCTGATATGCTGCCTGACGCCATCTGTCAAGCTAGGTGGGGGCAATTTAATGGTCTGGGGTTGCTTTGTTGCTGGTAAGGTGGGAG
>SRMA01026643.1:149814-160704 GCA_007224835.1 Danionella cerebrum | reverse complement strand
TGTTTCGTATCTCAAACATTTCTTAACTCGAAGCCTTCGTACCTCGGGGTACTACTGTAAACTTCTTGGTGCAAATAAATGCTTGGGTATTTAGTCCGGTAAGGTAAGCCATTCTAACCACCAAAATAAAGACAGAAATTAGAAATTCATCATCAATATGAGGTTTTCAATCCGTGCTGATTTGGCATTGTAACAAAATACAGTTTCAGCAAGTGACACAATTATTCTGGTAATTAACATTACATTAAAAATTGTGCGCCAATTTATTTAGCATTTAATGTCAAATCCAGTGGCCAATGGATCAACACGTTAATGATGAAACAACATATTCCGAACTTTATTGTAACCTTTTTCAATGTAGGGCATCCTGCATCTCAAGTCAAGCATGATCTACGTTCATGAATGGAAAACAGGAGCCCGGGGGTGAAACCAACATGGCCATCAACTGAACTGACATGCTTAAAAAGATTCTGGTAAAGGTTTCATAGAGGTTGAATGGACTGAAAAGATTGAGGCTGGAAAAGGAAAGAGGGGTTTTGTTATTACGTTCGCCCCTTTTGTCTCACTGTCTGTCTCGCCCTTATTGATTCACCTAGAAAAAAAGTAGAGGTCATTAGCTGCACATTTGACTTTTCCCCCGTCATCTTGTCCTCCATTTGATTCAGTCTCACAACATTCTCTCCAATTCTCATTTTCCATCCAAACATCCACTAACCCAAACCTTCTATTTAAACACTTTGTCCTTCATTTGACTCTCATAAATCAATCACTCATCCCTCAATTGTAAGCATTGCTGGATTACCCCATTGCTGCATTGTACATGGAAGAAAAAAATGTGGCAGAGAACAGCACATAGCTTTTACTCACCTTCCAAATCAGATTAAGATGGGAGATTAAATTATTATTTCATTTGAATAGCGTGTTTCAAAGCAGCCATTTATGCTTGCAATGAGAGAGTTTGCTTGTACAACAAAAAATATGGTTGTTGTACCGTATATGCTCACAGCTTCGAACTGGTAAATGGAAAAGAAGAAGAGAGAAGAAATCAAAGAATGTTGAGTGGATTACAAAAATGTGGGGAAAAGAGTGTACATTTGTGATGGACTGTTCAGCGCAATTTGAGTGCCAACGTTTTATACGTCATCAAAAGAGCCAGCTTTCATTGGTTCTTCTGCTTGCGAAAAAAAGGACTGGATATGTCAATCTGTTTTCTTTTTTTGGGGGGGGGGGGATCTTCAGCTCTTTTGGGAAGGTGTTCCAAAGTGTACTTCTCATAAACACTTTGTAACATCATGTGTGAGTTCAGATTTACCCCCAAGGTGTTTTATTGGGTTGGGGTCAGGTCAACTTCTGCCTAATTAAACTTGCTTATCCATGTTTTTCCTCCAGTACACCTTACTTTGTGTAGTGGTACAGGAAGTGGCCATCCACAAAATTGGAACCATTAATTTGTGCAAAATATTTAGGTTTGCCAAAGCATTCGAGTTCATAATTCAAAGAACCCAAACCCACCATCCCCTCTACCAACCTCAACAGGTATCTCCTGGAAAATAGTTCCAAACACTTCCACACTTAACCGCGGATTTTTCAAAAGCCAGAAAGTGGACAGACTGGACTTAATGCATTAGTGGCATCAAAGTGAAATGCTCGAATTCACTAAGCTTCTGAGATCAGCACGTTGTTTCATGTGCACGTGCACGTTTCTTGGTTTTTTTAAACAAGTTGTAATGGAACTGATTGGAACATGTGTTTTAATTACCAATCATTTTATTAAGTAACAAAGTTTTTTACAGCTCACTGTTCAAGGTGTCTTATACGCTCTACAATCCTAGCTTCAATCTTGGCCAGACATTTCATAATTAATAATTCATTTCACTTCGTAAACTCAAAACACCCAAACACTGGAAATAATCCTCACTCTGACCTAGAAGCAGATGCAAAAAACAATGAGCAAACTTTAATCTTTGAAGTGTTTCCACAAAGATCAATATCTCATTTCAGAATATGAATAGCACACATTTCTTCTTTTGACTTTCTTTAAGCAATCATAACAAGAATTTATGTGTTAGCCAAATAACTTTTGTTGGTCAGAAATGCATTTTATTATTGAAAAAAAAAATGTTGGATGTGAGATGTTTTGCATTTTTCTGACTTAACGCAAAAGAAAGGCCTCTTCAAAGGAGAAGGAAACAAGATTGATTAAGTGATTTAATATTCCATTATCAGCATTGCCTTTTCTGTTTATGTGTATTACTCAGTAATATCTCTTAAAAAAACTAAGATAACTTTAAGCAAATTAGAAATATACTCTATGCAGTGTTAATGTAGTAAATGGCTATTTTAGCCACAAATATCAGTTTTTTGGTTCAATGTCTACATAGATGTCTGCTACTTGTGACAAAAGGCGAATGGATGATTAGAAAACCCTTGTGTATCATGTTTGCACCACCAAAAAGAGCTTAGCTGCATAGACAAGCAAGAAAACTGACCTTCCTTTGAGCAGGTTGAGTATCTGGAGCAGTTAAAACTTGATAGTCTATTCTTGTTCAAATCTTGTTCTATTCCATGCGAGAAAATGTAAAGAAACTGAAACATGAGAACCTGAACAACTGAAAAGATGCTGATATGCTGCCTGACGCCATCTGTCAAGCTAGGTGGGGGCAATTTAATGGTCTGGGGTTGCTTTGTTGCTGGTAAGGTGGGAGATTTGTTTGGGGTAAAAGGGATTTTGAAAAGGCGTGCTGTGCCCTGTGGAGGCGCTTGATTGGAGCCAATTTCATTCTACAACAAAACAACGACCCAAAGCACACCTCCAAATTGTTCAAGAACTGTTGTGGGATTAGAAGGACCGTATGGTATGCACGAAATGCCCATCCAGGCAATTCAACTTGTGGGAGGTGCTTCTAAAGGTGTGGGGTGAAAATTCTCCAGATTACCTCAAAAAATGAACAGCTAGAATGTTAAAGGTCTGCAATGATGTACAGTGGTACCACGAGATACGAATGCTTCGAGTTACGAAATGTTCGAGATATGAAGGGTCTCGCAGGAAATTTTTTGCTTCAAGATCCGAAGAAAAATTCGAGATACGAACAACTACAAGCAGTTCTGCTGTGTTTGCTTCCGCGTCACGTTGTGTTGCACTTCCGGGTACTGATACGCTTCAAAACATTTCAACAACACAGCAAAACATTATTTATAGATTACTAATAATGTGCTATAACAAATGTTAGAGTCAAGGTGTCGTAAAAAAAATGACGTGTATTAAGTGAAAAGTGCTGTTCTGTAGCACAAGTTAGAGAAACCCTATGACGCGTTTACAGAAGCGTCTCTCCATCCCTTCTCACACGCTCGGTATTCTCGATGCTTGTGTTTGAAGCCGTGTTTGTGTTAGTAATTCGTGAAATATCTCGAGAAAGTTAACTTTCATACGTGGTGCCGTAATGTTTTCTGCATCCGTTCCACCTCCTCCGACACATCGTTTCACTCTCAAGGTAAGGTTTCACATTTGTGCACATATTACGTATTCCGCATTTATTCTGTTTTATTATCATTTATTACATTAACAATGTGTCCTTTTTTTCAACTACTTATACTGTTGTGAGAAACTGTTCTTGCATTTGAAATGCTAAGTAAATGTAAACTCTACACAAATATAGAAAAAATAAGCTAATCACTTGACAAGATAGCTTTCTTTCTCATTCACAAGCGGATCTATTTCTTCTGAGCAGTAGAAGACCTCTTTTTTTTAATGATTCTCTAAGTTTCTTGCATTATTCACCCTTCTGATTATAAATGTCGCAAACCACATATTTGGTTTGGTCCAACTGAGCTAAACTGCAAGTGCTAGTACAATGGAAAACATCCCAAGCTTCTCTGTAAACAATGAAATTGCCATATTCAGAATGTTCCGTTGTTAATGATTTATTATTATGATGTTCCTGTGGAAATTTAAAATCTAAAAGGCCAGAAAAACAGTACATAAATACAGTTTCAATCTTTAGAGCAGTATGGTGAGCACCATGATGACACAAGAGTGTGGCCTATTCATAGTCAGTCGAGTAAGGAGATCTAATGTAATCTCAGACTTATGGAACACATTTCATAGCACACACACAAAAGCTTATTGTTTTTTGTGATTTACTATTGACCCTTTCTCCCCTGTGTAACAAACACAGCACACGCACACAATCTCTGCTTTGATTTAATGTTGATCTCCATCTAGCTGGCACACACAAGCCATTAATTACTGGAACCAGTGCCGTAATCCTACACATATTCCCCTACGGACACAGCTGTCTGGCCAGTGCTGCAGTTGGAATAAATCAATCACAATCTTGCCAGCAGCCTTCGTTTCTCTTTAATGTTTGTCTATCAGCTTGTCCTTTTTAACATTTCCTCTACTTTAACTCACATAACACCTGTTCCACTCATAACTGGTCAGGAACATTCTTTCTAAATATGTTAATAGCCATAACAGATTTAGAAAAAAAAATTAAGCTTGTGTTCTATTTTGCGTTTGTTTGTCTTTTTATCATTGTCTGGGTTTAATGGAGAAACCCTAAGGTGCAGAAATGTTGCTTAAAGTGTGTATAAAACACCTGTAAAGTTTAAGAAACTCATTTAGGCACGGGCCACTCTAGCATTGCGCGCACTTCCATATGTAGACCCCTTGAACCCCAGAAACTGCCCAAGGATTAGTCCTGTGTCGCCACGACAAGGGACTTTCATCCACTTGTAATGCGGTCTAGTCTTTCTAGTCTAGCCACCACAGCAAAACGTCATCACCTGCTGTCACAAAGCCTCGTGTCAGCATTCCGCCGATATACAGTGGCGAACCGACACGACACCCAAAGACGCTCTTGATCCAATTGGGGGTGATCTTTTCACGTCAGCCACACACATACTCCCCTGAGTGACATTTGTCGGTAAAAGCCAGGGTGTGGCCCGCAACCCTAAGGGAATCAGAAGCACACTGTTACATGTCTTTTTGCTTCTTCAAAGCAGAAATCATAAAGGTCTTCGACCGCTTATTCGATGGCCATGAAACTTCCAGAGCACTCATGACGCTCAATTAAGTTTCCAGCACCATCATCGAGTTCATGGTGAAGTTTGCAGTCTAGCCGCTATGTCCGGGGTGGTATGAAGAGGGTCTCCGTCAAGACCTATCTATGCTCAGGAACTTCCCTCTTGCTTTGACGACCTTGTTGCTTTGGCTCTTTGGTTGGAGAAATGCCACGCTCACCACTCAAGCTTGGGCTCAACAAGATCACTATTAAGAGCTGGAACCCCCTGATCCGCATCTCTGAGGGAGATAGTGGACTCCCACTAAAAACCGTCTGCCTGAGTTGCATGAGATCTAGTCCCCCTTCATGTCCCTCTGAACATATTTCATTTCATTATTTCATTGTATTTTACAAGTTCTTTGCTTTTTTGATGTCTGATTCTTAAACCCTTTACACACCTATCTATTTTTTACTGCAGGGGCTGCAGGCAGTAAATCTTTAGCCTTAATTACACGGGTGCTAATGTAACTATACACACCAGCCGAAAAAAAACACTGCGTCATTTTTGAATATACGCACCGAGGCTTTTTTTTCAGGCAGTGCGCCAAACACTGTTATTGGCTTGTTTGATCACATGTCTTTAGCCGGGAAATGCAGCGGTAGGCGCACCTCGAGAACAAACTAGGAAATGTACTCCCAGAGGGGCAGGTCCCTTCAGCCTGTCGGACTGTCGGAGCAGCATCCAGTCATTGTTGTAATTCACACAACACAAGAGATCAGCAACAAAGGATTTCACACAGCTCGACTTTAAACAGAATCACAGAGAACTTTATCTGTGTTTTCAAACTGCGTCTTACAACCAAGCACTCGTGTGAAAGATTTGAAAACAGTGGTCACTTGTGCCAGACTGGAGCACAAGACTGGGATTATAATCAAAATGGGAGCCGTTTTTAATTCATTTATTGGGTTCAAATAAACCAAAAATAAATTCCATTTTGAACCAAACCATTGTTTATATTGCTGTCTATGCCTTTGTTTCCTATGCCTCTGAAACGTCCAATTGCTTTCATATGGCTCTCTCATTGCCTGGCGATAAACACAGACATCATTTCAGTCAGAACACACTGCCTGATTGTAACTTGCTGACAGATACAGATATTTGAGAAGCATTTTGCTAGACTGTGACTCTCGCAGAGCGAGTCTTTGGTACTTCAATCTGTGCAATTGTGCATCAGCTCTGCTTTGCATGTGATTATGGGCATAAACTCAAAATCGTGCATCTGAAACTGGCTTTAAAGAGAAGTGCGGAGTGAATTGCAGTTCTCTTAAAAGCGCCATCTGGTGTTCAGGAGAGGTTCTGTGTTTTTAAACGCAAGAGAAAAATGCTGGGAGCTGATAACACAGCTGTAAAAGTGCAGCTAACGCATAGGTGTGTAAAGACCTTTAGACTGCACTTTCCTATCCTCTCTTTCTATACATCTATTCCCATCTATTCATCTTTTCTCCTCAATGCAGTGTTCTTCCTTTCCCCTTTGACAGAGCCTTGCTCATTTTTCTCTTCATGCTGTCGTTTATTCTGCAGGCAATCTAGCAATGCACTGGACTGTGAAAGACTCCCCCTGTCTCCCACACACACTTACGTTTATGCACACTATAGACTCATTCAGCCTCTCAACACCTCTCAGTCCAATAACAGCAGCTGTTTGGCATTTGAATAAAGGCCCATGTGAAATCATGAACACATTTTACAGGTACGTTTCTCTCTCAGCCAAGACAGATTGTGTTCTTTAAGCTTTACTTGCATCCCATCTATAAACCATCCATCTATAGTAACAAGGATTTTGTTTTGTTTTTTTCAAAAATAAAACCACCAAGGTGGAGAAGGCTTTATAATTTATGAAAACATTGAAGGTTCCCTCTTTTTATTTGATTCAGATGATTTCTAAGTAACTGGAAAATAACAAATCAGCACTTCAAACTATTGTAATTTACGGTGCATTTAAATACTACAATATAATAAAAACATTTTAAATCAAGCTGTTTTTAAAGACTTAATATTGCATCACAAAACCAGAGATTAATTGTGCGGGTTGTGTCATAGTGTTCCACTTTTAACCCAAGCCAATGAGCACAAACTCAAGTAATATTGTCTACAGACCAGTTTCACTACCACCATTCACTGGAATGTTTTTTAAATACATGTCGTCCTTCTTTAAAACTGCCATCTTTCTTTATAGAGAATGAAAAACTTGATATGAATCTGCAGTGACTGAGGCACTAAGACTCGTCATCCAGAATCATCCAGATTGAGAAGGTCAATCCTCAAATCCTTCTGTCCATACTCTCAACAAAGGGTATTACGGGCTTCAGAGTTGACTGGAGGAGTGAGTTATCCAATAATGTAGCAGCTACTCACTGGAGTTCCACAGGGTTCAGTTCTTGGTCCTTTGCTCTTCTCAATCTACACCACTTCCCTGGTCCCATCGTCCACACGCATGCCTTCTCCTACCATTGCCATGCTGACGACACTCTACTCCAGCTGCCTTCATCATACAAGAGTTCTCTGATACTTCCATAAAGAACACTCACTGCCACCGATTTGATTGGATCCTGGATCTTTCCTGTTATTCAAAATGTATAATTTCACTTTAAAAATGACGTAACTAGTTGCGGTAACTAGTTACTATTTTTCAGATTTGGGCGGAATCCAAGAAATAAACAGAAAGAAACAAGCTAATGTTAAAGAGACAGTCAAAACCACTTGGTCAGCTGGAACCCAGACAGCCTCAACAGCTTTAGACCCAAACACTCAAATTTTAATCTGTGTTATGTAGCGTACATGGCTGTTGTTGACAAACTATGCCTTACTCCTCTTTTGGCAAAATACATTGCTGTCTGTGCGCAGCAACTGAGACACGTGATCGTTTAGGTCTGCAAAGTGCCAAACCAAAAATACATTTTAAGTGATATAATTAATTATTAGTGATCATTATTATTAGTAATATGGCCAAATCAAGCCACACACCACTGCCCACCTGCAGGTACCAGACAAATTTGGGGAAAAATATCAGCTTATTTAAAAGTGTTAAATATTTTGATAAAACTTTATTACACTTTAATAAAACTAAAGGTTTTTTATAGCGCACTACATCAAACAATTAATATGAATATTCAGTGGCACGAATGAAAAAAGCATATTACTTTCCGTTCTTCCAAAGAGACCCTGAATCTGAACAAACACATTTTTTTTTATTATTGTGCATCATGTCGTGCACGCAAATGTATTTATGAAATTGACTGTTCACAGTGTTTTATAAGGTAAATATTCAATATCAATGATATTGACATTAGTTGGGCGTCCAAGGGCCCGTTTCAGAAAGGAGGTTAAGTAAAAACTCTGAGTAATTTTAACCCTGAAATAAGAGAAACTTGGGTCTGTCAAACTCAAGGAAGAAGGGTAGGTGAAGCCTGTTTCTGAAAGAGAGGCAACTAATACTCAGAGTTAGTTGCTGTGGTAACTTACTCTATAAACACAACATGGTCAGGAGCAGGTTCTCTTAAATCAGAGATTCTGTCAACCTACTCCCCTTTTTTTAAAAACAAAGTGGTATTTCTCACCGTAGACATTTATTGCAAACTCCTTTTTGGAAAGTCACTGGTGAGCCTCGAACCGACAACCTTCTAACTGGAAGGCCACAGTGCTACCCACCGTGCCGGCAAAACAATGTCTTATTTAATGTAATTTAATGCAATTACATCTGAAAATTTACATTTTTTCAAGGGAAAAATTAATAAACGTCACACATTACTTATTTTTTTATTATACTTAAATATTTAAATACTTTCAATATTATAAATGTGAACTTACACATTAACTTGAGCAGCTATGTTTTCCCACGCTAGCTGTTTCTGTTTGTTTGCAATAACTTTGCATGAGAACATCAATTTCAGCTGGGAAAAAAATGCTTTTTTCAGAGGTTGCCATGGTAACTCGTAATATCTGGACTCCATTGATAATGCCTTTTTATAATCGCTGTGCTCACCCTTAACTCTGAATTACTCTACTGATTGAACTAACTCCGATCAGCTGTTCTGAAACCGAAAACTCTGACTATTCAATCTCTCGGTAAATCAAGTTTAAACTCCGAGTTAGTTGAACCTCCTTACTGAAACGGGCCCCAGAACTAGAAAAACTCGAACACAATGAACACTTGCTTCTCTTGAATATACACACACACACACACGCACACACACACACACACACACACACACACATATACATATAATTTATGATATTCTGGTGGCAAACGGGTCGTCAATGTAATTAACTGTTAAATAAATGTTTTAAGTAAATATTTAGATTACATTTTTTAATGCTATTAGAAACTCATTATGATCTAGTGTAACTTGTAACATAAATAAATAAATGCAATGCAAACACTTTTTCAATTTAACATTAATGGATAAATAGCCTAATAATATATAACTAGATGGCTAAAGTGTGCGTGCAGATTTTGATGTTGGCTTGTTCTAGGGCCATTTAAAACTATATTTTTTAATTTTGCCATTTAAAACTATCATTTTTAATTTAATTTAAAAAAAACCCACATGTATCTGTGATTTTGATAATAAAGATTTAACAAACTGTTTCCTATTGAAAATAGTCTGGTTGCTATGGAGGAGTCAGTGACATAATATTATGTTCCCCTTGTCAATATGAGTAAACCAAACCAATTTTTGACTCTAAGTTGTGTAACGCAACCCCATGTTCCAGATCTATTAAAAATGTGGTTGCTGGGGTAAACATTTTGGTTGCTAGGGAGTTCAATGTCATACAAAAAGCAAGAGATATTTTTAGATTTGTTCTTTTTCTAAATGTTTTTATTTTTCAATGTCTAGATAAATAACAAGCCAAAATAATAACCAAACACTTAAAAAAATACTATAATAAAATATACAACAATAAATATCCAAATGAAAGCTGAAGAATCTGTAATAACTTGAAGGGGAATATTTTTGTTTATGTAACCCTTTAAATAAAATAAAATTCAAAGGAAAAGCTATTTTCTAAAAGGGAATTTTCATATCCATGAATCAAGATAGAGCAATATTTGATCAAATATGCAGAATTCCCACGTCTCTTCTGTTTCAACTTTAATGACTGATCCTGGCACAGCGCGGTGTGGACACATTAATCTTCCAGCTCTGATTTCACAGCTCCTCTGCTGTTTACAGTGTGTCGCTCTCCTCAGTCTGCCACTCTCAATCATGTCAATGCTCACAGGCGAGTGAAGCGAGAGAGAAACAGAGAGGGGGGGGGGGTAGTCTACTGAGAAAAAAGCTGTGAGGAACTTCCATTAGTGTTAACTTGTGAATGGAAGAGTCCATTGCTTCCATGTTCTCTCACTGCTTGTCTGGGTTTTCTTCTGGCACCCTGTTACTCTCCCAGGGCATTTGAAGTGGATTAATGACAACTTTAATAATTTTAGATATTCACTAATGCCTTAACCCTTAGACGTCTAGGGTCTTATTTAGCAGTTTTTATTTACCGTATTTTTCGGCTCATAAGACGCACCGGCACATAAGACGCACCCAATTTTAAAAGAGGAAGATCTAGAAAAAAAAGATTCTGAACCAAATACTTTTCTAAAATATTTTATATCAACTGTGTAAAAGTTAACAGCCAAACATGTAACATGAACAGACAGTAAACAGTAAAAGTAAAAAAAAAAGGCTGTAATGTTTTTCTTTGCCCCCACTCATCACTCTAAAGTCCACCATTCATTATCACCATCACTGTTCCAGTGCAACATTGCCCCCACATTAGTAATACCGTAATAGCCAGTAACATTGTCACTACATTACTAATAATAGCTAGTAACATTGT
>SRMA01026643.1:42642-145355 GCA_007224835.1 Danionella cerebrum | reverse complement strand
TTTTACAAATTCTTTTTTCATTACATTACACAATAATTCCCCAACAAACCTGAAATTGTACAAAATTGCGTGTTGTACATTTTGCAATTCCTAAAACACTAAACAAAGGATAGGTCAAAAGAATGTGAAAACTTGTATATTTAAAAAAAAAACAGGCAAGCATCTCCTAAACCTTATATACTGTTCCAAGCACTTTTGTGCTTTTTTGTGTCAGAACTTTGAAAAATACAAGCCATATAACAGGTCTTGTACTTTTAAGGGTAACCCTTCTTTTCACCACTAGATGGCCCTGATTTGGGCTCTGTAATATGAACCTTAAAGTCGATCACACATTTTCTCAGAATTGAATTTGAATTATGTGTCAAACTCTTGTAATGTTCATTTAGAACCAAAAATATCAAAGCTAAAAACCTTTTTGTCACTTATTAGGAACTTATTTGACAATAGCTGTGTTGCGTCCTTCCAATTTAATTCAAAACAGCCGGTGTGATTGGCAAATGCACCGGTGCGTGCAGAGACTTTTAAGGGTTGAATTGCACATGTATAGCAGGACCATAGTCCTTCTTATCAAGTTCAGTTGTTCTGTCCCCTTGTCCCAAAGCATTATGTTACCATTACCATGCTAATGTGCTATGTGGCTCAGTCAGTAAAAGCATGTTTTTAGCAAGGCCAAGATTAAGTGTTTAAAACACAGATACATTTTTTTCCTAGTCCAAAAATATGGATGTTTGATGCATATGGTATATTTGGCTTCATAAGCAGCCTTCCTTTTTCTCCCAATAGTTGAGTTGGTGCTGAACAGTTTAATATTGATACCTTCTGACATAGCTTTCACCCATTTCACCTCTGAATCAATCAGATGTTCTTGTGTTGAAGACTCTTCTTTATGAGCTTTTAGTGTTTACTATCATTCGCTGGTCTTCACGTGTGCGTTACCAATGGTTTTCTTAGTGACTATGTCCACTACTGTTTAAAGATCAGCTACATAATCCTGACTCAACTGGTTTTTTACCATTCACATTGTTTTGTGTTCCTATTTTCTGTTGGACTAAAGTTATTCTAATTTACAGAAGGTACGTTGTTAAAAATACAACTGTAATGAGGAACATTAAACTCCATCCTCAAGATTTTATAGACATTTTAATATTTGTATTACATTCTGCTCTGAAAGAAATCACTATGATTGTGTGATACATCAGTCACTGTTGTTGTACATGTTTGTTTTTAAAGGTTTCGCTTGGTCTTGAAAGGAGTTAAGACTGGTAACTCTAGATAGGACAATCTTCCATTTGCTTCAGCTCTGATTTTCTGGTACCCCCAAAAGCTAAACATTGGCCAAGAGGAAACCCAGATAGTCCAATTTAATGACAGCTGAGACACACAGGAGCCCTGGCCTTTGCCTTTAAAGCTCAGTTCCCCATTCCAATACCACCATCTAGTGGTTGAAATTAACATTATGTACAAACAGCAGGGAAATACGTCACTAAAAGACGTCCATGTATGGTCTTTCAAAAAAGAGCAATAACAATGATAGCCTTGCAAAGGACTAGTAAAAACATCTACTGAAAAGAAGCACCATTAGATCCACGACAATCGCCAGGAATAGAAAATTAATAAAATAATCCAATTTGTTAATGGTGATTAAGTAACCAAATTTGAAAAAGTGAAAGTCGTATGATACATTATTTTAAAGTGAAAGTCTTTCTTTGTTTTGATTTTAATCATTATAAAAAAAAGTGAAAATAACTATTAAATTCCACATTGTAGGTCTCAGGGAGCCAGAAGAGACACCTGCAGACAATCAATCCAATTAATCAGTCACCCAGTCAGAACACTCCTCCAATCAAGCTACTTCGGTTAAAAGGATCGTCCATGTACCTCCCCATTTAACAGATCTATGGTTCACGAACCCTGACTTTCCATCAATGCTCCTAGCCATCTTAGATCTCTACTTCTCTACTGTGACTGGGTTTACCATCATCTCTGTGGTCATTGTTGTCATCTCTGAATGGGCCCAGGTGGTACTGTCACAAGGGTGATAAGTTCCAGGAACCATGCCTTGTTGAGGCCAATAAAGTGCGACCAGAAGGACCTCCAACTCACCCTACTGATCTTTCACAGAAACTCAAGTGTTGGAAAAAAAATCTGCAAAATCACTGCATTTTTCTGCTTCTTCCTGTGTCAGCATGTCTATCCCAAGAGGAGCCCGGTATAAGGAGTAGAAAAGCAATGGGAGTTCTTAGGGGATGCGATAAATGTTCTGTGATGAAAGAGAATTACTACATGGAAGTAAGGATCCTTAAGGTCTAAGATGACAAACCAACTCCCAGGATGAGAGCACCCTAGGATGCCTCGGACATTGAGCATCCTGAGCAGGCACTTGTCTAAGTATTCTCATTTCCTGTATTGGTCGCAACCTACCAGTCTTATGGTAACCCGGAAGTAAAGGCTGTAAAACGCCCTCCTGCAGTCAGCAGGAGGGATGGCTCTACCACATATTTGGCGAGAAGGGTGACGACCTCTTCTCACGGGGCGAACTGGATCGTATAGCCCAGCCAAATCATCCTGAGGAGCCACTGGGACGGCCTGGGAAGCTTCAGCCAGGCTCCCAGAAAGTCTGCCAGGGGCTTCCTTGCCGTGCATGTGCCAGGGCAGAGTGTAGCCGTGTTTGCCCTCTGTCCTCACAAGCCTCAATTTGGTGTGCTGGAAGCCCAAAACACTCAAGACAGCGTTCATGACTGTTCTCCGACTACACAGAACCACAGAGACATGCACCACATACAGACCCTACACGTGTTCTTTCATCTTGCAAACAAATCATTCATTTACTAGTTCCATTTTGGTGTCACAGGGGTCTGCTCCAGGGCACTTTGGGAGGACATCCTAGGCATGTCGCCAATCCATCACAGAGCAACACACACAGTTACCCTTGGTTTGTTGAGATGACCATTAAAAGACTTTAAATGACTTAACAGTCTGTAGATATGACAGAGACTGGTAGAGATAAACAAGGACTTGAACCCTGTATCCTCATTAAAAGTCTAACGCTCTACTGACTGAACTTTCCAGGCTCTTGTTTACAGAATGGAAACTAATAAAGACCACCATTATTTGTTGATTTTAACAGAGACTTTAAAACTCTAAAAACTCTACTACAAATTTCAAAATAACTATAATTTAAAAGAGTGTATTTTTAAAGAGGTTAATGAGGAGAAACATTTTTCTTTTTGCATTCTATAGATAAAGAACCTAAATTGAATGAACAGTTTGTAGATTTGACAGAGATTTATTTGCAGGGATTTTCTTCTACCCAAATAGGGACTTGAACCCTGTACCCTCAGATTAAAAATCTGATGATCTACTGACTGAGCTATTGGGGTCTTGCTTCCAGACTGGCTTAAGTGAAAATCTTGGTTCTTCAGGATGCCCACCTACTAGGGATGAACGAGTACAGCATTATCTGTATCTGTATCGGTTAACCATAGGATTTATCTGTACCTGTATCCGTACTTGGAGTGGGCGGGGCATAACCCGGAAGTAGGTGTGGTTTAACCTGGAAGTGGGTCGTGTTGTCTTGAAATGGCCAGGGCTTTTATGTTATTTTAAGCATGCAATTGATATGCGTTGATCAGAAATTGTTATATTTACTGCTGATTAGAAAACTATTTACATGACATTATCAGCATTGAGCACCAGATCAGTGGTTTTGATCATGATAACAAACAAACTATATACAGAACAAGTTTTGCAACAATGAATACAACACATGTGGTTGCAGTTATGAAGTAAAATGTAATGAACAAGAGTTTTCATTTCAACATAACTTTTTTTAACATAGAGCAGTGTTATTATTTTTTTTTTTGGGGGGGGGGGGGTCTATTTCCTTTTTTTTTATTTCCACACCAGGTATGTGTGAGTGAGTGAGTGAGTGAGTGAGAGAGAGAGAGAGAGAGAGACAGAAAGAGAGAGAAGGGGGCAGGGGGGACTGTGTTCTACGGATCAAATAGTCTGATGCTGTTTTTCAGATCTGCATTGACTTTAATGAAGACCAGTTGTTCCACATGGCTAGGGTCTAAGTTTGCACGCTGTGGACTGACCACATTTCCAGCTGTGCTAAAAACATGCTCAGACTAGACACTTGTAGGTGAACAACTGAGATGCTGCAGTCCAAAGCGTGTAAGACAGACAGAGATGCGAGTCGTTTTTACCAAGCACCACGTCTGAACAAACCAAAGTAAAAAACAAACCCGAAGCTGAAGAAACCCTAAAAGTTAAAAGAAAAATCTGCAAATCTGAGTGACTCAGGGAGACACTGCTCACTTCTCTTCTCAGTGTTCTGTGTGTGTGTGTGAGCAGAGCGGGGTATGTGTGTAGGGAAGGGGCGCCGTGATTAGCCTATCACAGAACGCAGACACAGTAAACTACCCAAAGAGAATTTTTATTCAATCCGAGCACGGACATTGAATCGTAGTACTCGTATGATACTTGTACTCTGCAAAAGTGCTTTATCCGAACCGGATACTTGTTTCAGCCGAGTATCCGGCTCAACTCTACCACCTACTGCAAAGTGTTTTGCTCTTGGTTTGTTGAGATGATGACTATAAAAGAACTTCAATTGACTTAGCTTGATAGAGACTGGAAAAAGGTCCAATATGAACAAGGACATTACATGCATTTTAAACACATTGTTGTTTCTCTAAATACCTGTATTTTACCAAACATTTACATATTAAAGACATTATAAATCTGTGAAAATCACGGCAAATTGCTTTTTCTGGCCCAACACCTGTGCAGCGCATGTCTATGAGAAGTGATGATTTATTACTTTTTAGCAATAGTTTTTATTATTATTAAGGTCTAGAGCAATCATCATTAGACATGGCTTGTGCTAAAATTGACAATTAAACTCATAAGTTGATAAAACAAGTAGAAAAGTTACAGCACAGTATAGGATTAAATACTTTTCCTGGCTCAGATGATGATTTCAAGGTAAGAGTGACACAAAGTAAGGTTTTGGGCTGCACATCCCAAAATAGGGATGCTACAATACTTGGTTTTATAGCAAAACCATTCAGTGAACCCTCTTAGGGTTGGTACATGTTTCTAAACTGCGGTTTATTGTTTCCTCATTTGAATAACTCCTGTATGTATTATTATTAGTTTATGCATGTGAAAAGGCAAATGTCAGGGAAAGAAACGCATTTCCTCCAGCAAATATCCAATCAATGAACTGTTCTTTTGTGTAAATATCCAATCAGCGAGCGCTAAAGTTAGAGGAGGGTGGAACTTTTCGTGTTTCACTTAGTCAGGGAAAGAATTGTCAGCACTATGAGACGTGTCAACTTTTTTGGTAGCTTTACTGACGAATACAACAAATATGGAAAAATACAATTGTCCCCATGTGCCAGCAATGTTTAATCAGATGTTATAGAGCAAAAGGCAACATATGAAATTCAAGCGCTCATCTGTGCAGTCTTCAGACTGCTGTTCCTGGTTTCAGGATCCCTGAGCACCTGCTCATCTACTTTGTGGCAATACTGACATAGAACGAATGTTATGTAATATGTATGTAAAATGGAATTGCTAAAATAAAATGAAGTTACAAATATGAATTTTATATTAATTTTAAATGCCTAAATTTGATTGTTGACCCAGGTATGAATGTTCTAGAATCTAGATAACGTTCTGGAAGGCAAAGATTTGTCGAAGGTCTGGAACATTCGAGAGGTTTTTTTTTTTTTTTGCCTCATTTACGCAACGCTTTTTTTCAAGAGCGATGAATGTTTTATCCAATCAGAAACGGCAGCGCTGAGGAAGGCGTTGACTTTCCAGTTCTTCCCGAATGTCGCTTTTTTTGGGTTGCCAAATTGTCAATTCTCATCGCGCCATTGATGGAGTATTCCGAACACCTCGCAAATGTGTTATTTTGATTTCTTATTGTTATATTACTTTCCCTAGATTCTGTATAGATAGCCATAATTGGTGAATGAAACTGCATTTTGTTTCGAGCATACCACGTCACAGATTTTTTAGGCTACGCATTTTCCCTTTTATAAGGATTCACTCTGGCAACCCAGCGTTCGGCACAATTGATATGAGGCTGAGAGGCGGGGCGTCGACAGTGTCTTCAGTAGGTTCTGGAACCTTGTACCCGCAGAATGGAGAAAGTAAGTAACTTTTCTAATAAGAAATATGTAGGCCTGATATTTATTATAAGTGATTCTACGCCGCTAAAATGAACTGGTTAAATAGAGCTTTGTTGGAGTGGAATTCATTGGTTTCATTTCAGTCCGCGTTGCTCTCGCACCAAGGCTAGTTTGCTAATAACACGTTAGCCGCCGAATCAGACACGAGGGGATGCCATTAGCAATCGATATGAGGGTTTCTTCCGTGCAGGTTAAAGTTAAAGTGAGTGATCATTGTTTATAAGTTAGGGTTGTTGATCTAGGTCATTTAAACATGTCATTGAATCTAGAGATTCCACACTGTTAGCAAGTTAGCACAAGCTCATGCCTGGTCTCAGCATGGTAAGGGCCGATTAATTTAGACAAAGTTACGTGAAAGTGATAAATAATTAATTGGTATGTTGATAACGTTCGTTTATTCATAGCGTAACCTTCTAGAAAATCAGTTCAGGAAGACACTCATCGCAGCCATAACTTGGACAGGAAATAACTTGTTTCTATGGGAAAATGAATCCCATTTATTTCTTATTTTTATTGTTAATTATGGTTTCTAGTTTTTTTTTTTTGCATCAAAATATTCATTAAATGGGACATTTGACCCACATGTTCTCTAAACTAAACCTAAAGATTACAGTGGTACCCCGAGTTACGAAGTTAATCAGTTCCAGGGTGGCTTTCGTATCTCGAAGCATATTTTACATTTAAAATGCTTAATCTGTGCAACGGCTCTCAGAAACAACAGTATAAGTTGATAAAAAAAAGGAAAACCAGAGAAAAATCAAGTAACGTTTCTTCAATCCTTAAATCTACACTTTGTTCATTATTAAATGATAATAAAACAGAATAAACACATGCAAAATACGTAATAATATACACAAATGTGAAACCTTGAGAATGAAGCGATGTTTCGGAGGAGGTGGAACGGATGGCAGTAAAAATTGTCTCTACGTATGACCGTTAACTCTAACATTTGTTATAGTACATTATTGGTAATCTATGCATAATGTTTCTCTCGATTTAAAACTGATTTAAAGTATTTTAAAGCTTATCCGCCCCTTAAAGCACACTTTCTGCAATTGGAGAAATGAGTGCCAAGACCCGGTGGCGCAGCACGACGTCAGACTTAACAAGCGGATAATAGAGCAGAAATGTTTGTTATTGCTCGTATCTTGAATTTTTCTTTGTATCTCGAAGCAAAAAAAAAATCCCAGGAGACCTTTCGTATCTCGAACATTTTGAAACTTGAAGCGTTCGTATTTTGGGGTACCACTGTATTTTTTTTTTTTTATTATTATTTTTTTTTTGGTGGTTGTCAGATCAAACCATTTTACAGTTTGGGAGTAAACATAAGCAGTCTATTACAAGGTCGAAGTGCTCTAGAAGGAATAGATGTTCTAGTTAATTTTAAGTTTGTCAGGTAATAATGTTTTTTTCTTACTTATAATTCCCTCTAGGTATCACAGCTCAAGGATCAAGGAAACAAGGCTTTGAGTGCTGGGAATCCTGATGAGGCGGTTCGGTGCTACACAGAGGCCCTTACTTTAGACCCCTCCAATCACGTCCTATTCAGCAATCGCTCTGCTGCTTATGCCAAGAAGGGCGATTATGACAATGCCTTGAAAGATGCCAGCCAAACTATAAAGATCAAGCCAGACTGGGGAAAGGTGGGTTCCTTTTTTTCTTAGTGGAGGAAGTTTACTGATTTGAAAACCACCATTCACAAGAGTGTACCGAACCGAGGAGGGTGTACCGAATGGTTCGCTATAAAACTGAATTTTGTGGCATCCAAACTCCGTGAAAGAAAGACCCTCTCTGAATCATTCAACCAGCCATACCCATCTAATTTTAAAAACACAAAATAAGTTATGTTTAGGAATGGCCGATTTGTCCTAAAATCAAAATCTTAACATTTTAACTCGATTAAGATTAATGAACGATAGTTCACAATCAAGTTTTTTACAGTAAATATCCTCACATATTACAAGTGAGAAGTAAAAGGTGTATTACTTGATATTAAAGAAATGGAATGGGGACACCTGGCTCCACGCGGTAGAAAAATTGACCATGTCTATTTTCATTGATTGTCCACCCCTACATATGTTGCTCTAGGTCATATACGGAATACTGTGCTGCTGTACTTGTATTGCAAAACTATGTATTGTTTATTTTTTTGAAGATGTATGTTATTTTTATTATATTTAGACAAATAAAGTGACTCCTATCAAATAGAATTGGTCATGGGATCTACACAAAGGAAAGTTTTAAAATTAATGTATTGCTAAGCCATCAGAACTGAACCAAGTTGTGGCTAAAAACTGAGAAATGTTCCAAATCATGAGCTTTGGGTACCATCCACTTGTACTATTTGATCACCTAATTTTAACCATCTTAAGCTGATGTCTATGAAGAACAACGGAGGTGCCCAATACATTGAATGCCATCAACCGGTCGATCACAAAGGTGGCGTCACAGCAGTCTGTTGATTGGTCTTTTTTGTCTATTGGGCCTTTTTATTTATTTATTTATTTATTTGTTAAGGGTTACTCTAGGAAAGCTGCTGCTTTAGAATTTCTTGGGCGGTTAGAAGATGCCAAAGCTACCTATCAGGAGGGATTACGTCAAGAGCCGTCCAATCAGCAGCTCAAGGATGGACTTCAAAATATGGAAGCCCGGTTGGCAGGTAAACAATCTTTTCTTTTCCTGTTTACAGTTTTAAGAGGAACTGCCATAAAGGTGTTTAGAGGTTTAACCTCTTAAGCCCGAGAGTCCCCGGTACCGGGGACTTGCCCCCTTGTGCGTTACATTTTCAATCATAGCTCACTAACCCTGAGAATAACCCAGACATATTAAATACTGTTGTGTTCAGCGGAAACTCCTCTAAAAACGTATCTAATTCAATTTCATATCCGTTAACCACAGCTCGAACGCCATGCAAATAAACAACAACATGTCCGGAGTATAATTCATGACCAATTTTTTGTTTATGTGCGATATGTATCCACAATATAAACGGAAACACCAAAACCATGGCATCAAATGAAAGCTAACCAGCTGAATCCAGCGATATGCAACTCATTAACATTGCATGAAGTATTTCAGAGCAGGGAGCGAAAGTTCCACGAAAAAACGCCAGCGAAAACCAAGCAAGCATGTAAATCTTGTCTTACCTTTGCCGTTTTTTCAACAAAAAGTTATTTCCATAGCGATAAAAGTCGGTTTGTTGTTATGTCCGGTCGATAGCTTCGCGAAAAGTCCATTTTGTGTTTTTTCTGTTGCTCCAGTGCTCTCATACGTCACCAAATATGGAATGACTCCCCGTGCGTAAGAGCACGTCTCTCCACGCTGCGCGTCGTGTGATTCGTCGGCGATCCAGTCAGTCTCAAAATGGTTGAGCTGATTGGTTTCCTCAGAATCAGAGCTTTCCAGCGATGTATAGAGCTCCCGGATTGGACAGATGGTCGGGGGGTAGGGACACGCGGAAGCTCGAGGTCGAAAGCGTTTGTGAATGAAATGTTCCCCAAAGCGCAGCAAGATGGCGTAAATGAGCTTCTACCCCCCTTTTACAGTGTTTCTTTAGGAGGTTTTTTTTGCTGAAATCATGTCCCATAAGCAAGAAAACAAGACTATTAACGTAGCTGAAGCTTTGGACAAGATTTTTTCCATATTTCAATTATTGTGCCAAATTGTGCCAAACTGTGCCAACATGGATTACGCCTGAACTTTGTTCAATCAAAACCTTTACAGAATATTAGTTTCTTGTAGTATGAACACCAAACTTGCTACAGATGTTCTTGACATGTAGTTGTTACAATTGATTGTGTTTATTTGCTTCGTTATAAGTAAAATAAGGAGATATTGGAGGAAACATGTGTTTTTTTTTTTAGGCGGAGTTCATTTTTTGGCCATTCCAACATCAATTACTCTTACCCAGTGTTCTTGACTGTCAAATTAACTCATCCACACCACTCCCCAAGAACCTATCTTCATTTTGATACCAAGATTTGCAGTTTAGACCTTGTAAAAGCTGAGAAATGCCTTAAAAAGTAAAAGTATAGGATTTTCGGAAAATAGGCCTCAGGGCTTAAGAGGTTAAATGGACATTTACTTAAATCCTGTTAAAAACTCCTTTTGTTTTTAAGATGATTGGTTTTAACAATGCTGAAAAGCAGTATTCTATTACTTGCTTTGTTTGTTTTTGCATATAGAACTCAATGGCTGTCAGTCTCCCCTATCCTTCTTTACAATGATGAAAATGATCACAGAGTACTTTTCAATGAATATATGTTAACTGGAATGTGTTTTTTTTAATTTTATTTATTTATTGTTGTTCCTTAAAATGGATCAACAGAGGTTTACTACCATTGTTTCTATAGAAAGGAAGATGATGAACCCCTTTTCCATTCCAAACCTGTATGAGAAGCTGGAGGGTGACTCTCGAACCAGAGCTCTACTGGCAGACCCCAGCTATAAGGAGCTTCTAGAGCAGCTCAGGAACAAGCCCTCGGAGCTTGGCACGTAAGTTCCTTATTGTGCTATTTGGATGCCCCGTTTCCACTTTAGTGTGTGGCTAAATTCAAGCATTCAGCATATAATGTTATTTATGATTAATTGAGTTTCTTTATACAATTAACTCCTTAACACCCACCCCTCTTTTTGAACATTGGTCTGTAAAAGGCATACCCAAAATAAAATGGCTATAACTCTAACATTTAATGGGTTTAATTAATGTCCTTGTTGTCATTGAAAAGGTAACCTTTTCTAGTTTATCAGGAAAATGTAAGGAACTGGATTCCTTAAAAAAAACTAAAGTTATAGATTCACAAACTTTGTAGAAATAGTAAAAATTATCCTCACCTATTTTTTTTGTTTATTTATTTTTTTAAATAAGTGAATGCTTGAGTCCCTGGTGGAGTTTTTGACGACACTGAATAGAAGCCACAACTGTGGACCAGTACATGACCAAAATCTGTCAAAATGGAGCTAAACGTGTATTTTCTGGAGTGATTTTTATTAGACAATGTCCAAGCGGGCACCAAAATGGCACCTTGTAACCAAATTAACAAATTGATGTAATTTTGCTTTTAATTTTTTTAAAATACAAATCAATACCACTAGATAAACTACTCAAAATAATACTTTGTGGGTAAAACTGGATGACTGTAAGCATCTGCTCTCTTTACGCAGTCACGTTATCTAGTGTCTGTCAACCAAATTCTGTTAACCTATACATCGTTGGAAAGCTCATCTCATTGGCTAATTGACCTGTCAATCATTGCAATTGGTTGGCTGTACACACGTGTGAAAAAACGAGGAACCTCGTTGACATGCGCTCGCATTGAGTGGCCAGGGCTTGTTTACTGGCTTGCTGATTGGTCAATCCTGGTGACAGGATTGACTGGATTGGTTAGTGAAGTTTAAGTGAAGACTGTCTCTCTTCCGCGTAAATGCAGAGCAAGGTATTTTTAAGTGAGTGGACTCCCACCTCTTCTAGAAACAAAATGACCTCATCTAAATCCAATTTCTACTTATTCCATTTTTTTAAAGAGTTTGTTTGATGCCAGGCTTTACATGGCAGTTTCAATTAAACCAGGTATGTGCATAATTTGAACTGGAGGGCTTCAGCCATGCACAATCTTGGTTCGACCCTTATGAGAAATATATGCCCTCACTAATTAAGCCTCTCTTTGATTTTCTTTACATTGCTTTTCGCTCATAGCTCACTAACCCCGAGAATAACCCACACATATTAAATACTGTTGTGCTCAGCGGAAACTCCTCTAAAAACGTATTTTAATTCAATTTCATATCCGTTAACCACAGCTCGAACGCCATGCAAATAAACAACATATCCGGAGTATAATTCATGACCAAGTTTTTGTTTATGTGCGATATGTATCCACAATATAAACGGAAACACCAAAACCGTGGCATCAAATGAAAGCTAACAACCAGCAGAATACAGTGATATGCAACTCATTACATTGCATGAAGTCTTGCCATGCAAATAAACAACATTTTTCAACAAAAAGTTATTTCCATAGCGATAAAAGTCCGATTGTTGTTATGTCCGGTCGATAGCTTCGCGGAAACTCCATTTTGGCCCTTTTCTGGAGCTCTGTACTCGTATAACATCACCAAATATGGAAACACTCCCCTTGCGTAAGAGCAGGTCTCTTCACACTCCGCGTCCTGTGATTCGTCAGGGATCCTGTCAGTCTCAAAATGGTGGATATCATTGGCTTCTTCAGATTCAAAGCTTGTCAACAATGTATAGAGCTCCCGGATTGGACAGATGGTCGGGGGTAGGGACACGCGGCAGCTCAAACGTTGGGAGTACTGTGAATGAGACGTTACGCAAAAGCGCACGCAGATGGTGTAAATGGGCTTCCAACCCCCTTTTACAGCGTTTCTTTAGTTTTTTTGCTGAAATCATGTCCCGTAAGCAAGAAAAGACCATTAACGTAGCTGAAGCTTTGGACAAGATTTTTTTCCATATTTCAATTATTGTGACAAACTGTGCCAACATGGATTACGCCTGAACTTTGTTCAATCAAAACCTTTACAGAATATTAGTTTCTTGTAGTATGAACACCAAACTTGCTACAGATGTTCTTGACATGTAGTGGTTACAATTGATTGTGTTTATTTGCTTCGTTATAAGTAAAATAAGGAGATATTAGAGGAAACATGTGGGGTTTTTTTTAGGTGTTCATTTTTTGGCCATTCCAACATCAATTACTCATCCACACCACTTAACAAATTAACTCATCCACACCACTCTCCAAGAACCCATCTTCATTTTGATACCAAGATTTGCAGTTTAGACCTTGTAAAAGCTGAGAAATGCCTTAAAAAGTAAAAGTATAGGATTTTCGAAAAATAGGCCTCGGGGCTTTGCCATCACATTGTTTGCTGAGAAGTTCTTCTGTTTGCATCTTTTTGACTTCTGCAGACTTTCTAATGTTACTTTTAATTATTTTGTTCCATAGAAAACTGCAGGATCCTCGTGTGATGACCACTCTCTCTGTGCTGCTGGGGCTGGATCTCTCTGGTATGGATGAAGAGGAGGAACCAACTCCGCCGCCTCCGCCTAAGCCCAAAGAGACTGCTCCGCCCCCTCCTAAAGAAGAAGACCTACCAGAGAACAAGAAAATGGTAGTTTTCCCATCAATATTTATTCACTTGCCTATCTCCAGTGCTGCTCTGTCTAAACCTGGTGATGTTTCTCCAGGCTTTGAAGGAGAAGGAACTGGGAAACACAGCCTATAAGAAGAAAGATTTTACAGTTGCACTCAAGCACTATGAAGAAGCTATTAAGCATGATCCCACCAATATGACCTATTTGTCCAATCAAGCAGGTAAGAAGTGTTCTCTGGGTTGAGCTGATGCTTAGAAGTTCATTTCATAAGTTCAGCATCTCCTTCTATTAATACTGTCATGATAAAATGGCCACAAGTGCTCGATTAGAACATATTGTTAAGGGTTGGCCCTAATGTGTACCCTCTTCAAAAAGTTGTGTATGGATGGATAATATAACTGTTGCTGTTTATTGCCTTTATAAACATAAGAAAAGTACAAATTTGCTGATGAAAAGGCAGATGTTATGCAAAGCTATGCACTGACTTTTAAAGTTCTCATTGTTTGATGAAAGTATTGATTTGGTAACAGTTGTGAATTAAATAGCCAAACCTACTCTTCTGTCTTTAATTAACTTTTTCTTGATTCATCTCTCAATTACTTGAGGCCTTAGTTTTCTCAGGCACAGTCGTAAGGTGATCAGTCATACCTTGACAGTTGCTTTCAGATTCATCAGAGTATTAATAAAAGTTAATAAATCTTTTCAGTCCATTAATAAGAACAAAGTTCTCGTATCATTATCTAATCACCTTATTTCAATATACACATTTTTTAACTAGAGTAAAATATCCTTTAGCTGCTCCAAATTTGTATATAATAAATGTGATTGTAAAATGTTGATTTTTTTTTTTTCTTTCAGCTGTATATTTTGAAAAGGGGGATTTTGAGAAGTGCAGAGAGCTTTGTGAGAAAGCCATTGATGTGGGCAGAGAGAACAGGGAAGATTACAGACAGATTGCAAAGTAAGTTACTTTTCTGAATCCTGGAATTTTGACTAAATTAAAGTACTTCTGTTTTCGTACTTTAAACAATTTAATTAAAATCCTCTCATTTTCTTGAGTTGGCACACACACAGCTTGACATGCCTCTTACTTATTGTTCCACAGGGCTTATGCCAGAATTGGAAACTCGTATTTTAAGCAGGACAAGTACAAAGAAGCCATTCAGTTCTTTAACAAGAGTCTGACGGAGCATCGCACACCAGACGTCCTCAAGAAGTGCCAGGAGGTATTTGGTTAAAAGAATATTCGTTTTCTGATAGTGATATCTTGTTGTACAGGCTGTGAATGACAAAAGGAGTCATTGGTTTCCTCTAGTGGAATCAAGTGGAATATTCAAACACTGCCCAGCTTCTGTAGAAATGTGTCTTCACCCTCCGAGCACTTTCAACCCCTTGCGTTGGCCACATATTAGGATAAACAAACAATGGCAGCAGCTTTAACATAACGACCTCTTTGTGATCGATTACGGAATGATGTCAGTCTGTGGCACCAATGACAAGCCCCTGCAACACGTGTCTAGGTTTTGTTAGATTAACTTACCCTAACTAACATTTGATAGCTCTCGAAATCAAACTTTATTTCACATGTATGTTTAAATGTTAATATAAGCCCTAAACGTACTTGTAGGCATTAGAGATAGGGGGTGACTGAGCTCCTCCCCTATCTCTATTGCTTGTTTCACACGGCATGGATCAGTCACGGACGTTATGTAACGGACACAGGCGCAGTGTTGAACAGATATAAGAGAGTGCCCAGCCACCCGGCAAAAGAAACTAGTTTTGGCTGCCTCTACAGAACTCATGGCCATAGGTGAGGGTATGAAATTAGATTGACTGGTAAATCAATCTTTGGCTTGCAGCTCAGCTCTTTCTTCACCACAACATATCATTGGCCACGTTAAAGCACCAGTCCATCTGTCAGTTTCCTTCTACACTTGGGATCAAAATAGTCATGTTACACTTGTTCTGTTTTAACACTCGAAATCGACGTTCTGAGTTTGCATTTGAAGTTGTTTCTCACTTGCAGGCAGAGAAGATAATGAAGGAACAAGAGAAGATGGCATACATCAATCCTGATTTAGCACTGGAGGAAAAAAACAAGGGCAACGATGCCTTTCAGAAGGGTGAGTGTAGGAACCTCATGTAAAACAGAACTTCTTTGGGTTAAATTGTGATTGACATTTCCTTGTTGCGTGTCGTGTATGATGCATAGGGGATTATCCTGCCGCCATGAAACATTACTCTGAGGCAATCAAGAGAAATCCATATGATGCGAAACTCTTCAGCAACCGAGCAGCCTGCTACACCAAACTCCTGGAGTTTCAGCTCGCCCTCAAGGTACATGGTCACAAATGTAAATCCCTAGCTTTTTCAAACTAATATCTCTCTCTCCAGCATGATTTCACAATTTTCATTCATTAATTTGGTGAGTTGACATTAACCAGCTCTTGTCTGAACAGGATTGCGAAGACTGCATCAAATTGGATCCAAACTTCAGTAAGTGTGATGAATGAAGTTTGTTGAACTTTACACTCAATAGTCTTTTAAACTCTTGTTTTTTTTCATCAAGTTAAGGGTTACACACGTAAAGGAGCAGCTCTAGAGGCTTTGAAGGACTTTTCTAAAGCAATGGATGTGTATCAGAAAGCTCTCGAGCTTGACTCCAATTCAAAGGTGTGCTTTGGCTGCTCATTTCATGCTGTTTGGCGTAACCTCACACCACTGAAATTCATTTTTATCTTCCACCTTTACAGGAGGCCACAGAGGGTCTGCAACGGTGCATGGTTAGCCAAGCCATGCGCAATGACAGTCCAGAGGAAGTCAAACGGAGGGCCATGTCTGACCCTGAGGTGCAGCAGATCATGAGCGATCCAGCCATGCGCATGATCCTAGAGCAGATGCAGAAAGACCCACAGGCCCTCAGCGAGTAAGACCCATATCTATTAATTGTTTTTGATGTAATTTTATGTGTTGAATTCCTAAAATGCTCAATTTTGGTGAGACTCTGGGTGATTTGAGAAACTTTCTCTCTTTTCTCTACATTTTTGTAATCTTCTTGGCACATGATTTGTCAGTTGCATGTCATGTTTATTGCAATACCGTTCTTTTTCATGAGCTGCAACATGGGTTTAAATTTCGTGAAGGCAAGCTCTTTTTTTGGCAATGGTGTAGCAGTGTTCGATTGACAGCTAATATTAACTTATCTAATCTAAAAGCTGCATGGCAGAGCGTTCACAGTGTCGACAGTATATGTGCCTCCTGTGTACTGACTGACATACATTTATTTATTTATTTATTTTTTTTAATCCATCCAGCCATCTGAAGAACCCAGTCATCGCCCAGAAGATTCAGAAACTGATAGATGTTGGTCTCATAGCTATTCGGTGATCAGAGGAGCCAAATGAAAACCAGGACATTACAACTAAACGACGACAAAAATGGTAGCTTTCCTCTGTGGTACACTTACACATTTAAGGCGCCCTGGGCCTTCTCCTCCTAAATAGGAATGTATTTTACTGGCCTTCCTCGGGTTGGAAATGCTGTTCAATTCGGTTTTTCACACAGTGTTCTCTTCCCCATCATCAGCTTTTCCTGTTGGAAAACAGTTTAAAAAGGGTTAATTGACGGATAATGAAAACGTACTAGGTTATTCCACATGGTCTTGATTCAAACCATGACTACATCTGATCATAGTTGTGAACAAGCAGCCATTGACTTCTATGCAAAAGTGTTGGCTTACCGTGGAAGTCGTTGGCTTCATGTTTCCAGTAAGTAGATGGAGTCTGGACTTGATTAATGACATTATAAAACATTTATTTTGATTATTTTTGTATTTATTTTCTACTGGTAATTCTGTAACAACTTAACTGACGATGTGTGGTATTTTTGGATTGGTCTGCTTTGTGGAGGGGGGTTGGTGATGTTGGGACATAAGGATACCAACAGCTATTATTTACATAAAATTCTCTCTTTGAGTCTGAACACATCTCCCTTGTATAATGTGCTTTGTGTTAGGATGAGGTTTATGGCTAACAGGTCTTGTTGATGCTAAAAGATGCTTTGGTTCATAATTTATCAACCAACAGACAGTGGTTTTCTGCAACTCCATAATAAAATGTATCAGTTTGAATAAAGTTCTGGATCCATAAAGTTGTGTGTTGCTTCTGTTTAGTTCCACCAGCAACTTTCTAGCAGTGCAGTGTAATCCTCTCTGAGGGGTGATATAATATCTTCTGTGAGCCGATGAGGCCACATGCAAAGTTTGAGTCTGAAAGCTGGAGAATGTCGGCTCGGTACTATATTACATCAGGAAATCAAGACCAGTTGCTTCTCAAAAAAAGAGATTGACGACAATCAAATATGACTGTGTGGTTAAAAATTGATTTGGGTGTCAACCTTAAGCACTGATGACTCGTACAGACGATTGGGGGGGGGGGGGCAGTATGTCAGTGCTTGTGGAGATGCATCTTCTAATTAGACTTAAAAGTCGTTGAATTTATCTTGGCGCTAAACTAAAACTGTCAATCGACTCAGCATTCGTAACTCTTTTTTTTTTGCCAGCAGCATCTGAAGGTGTTCTGATTTGAATTTGTAAGAATTGACCTTGCAGTTTGGTAGGATCTGATTCATCTGAGCAATTGTTAAACAAAGCTGATGCATTCATAGCAGTGTTGTACCAGCAGTCCCCCATCCTTGTGCTTTCTACTCCAAAAAGATTATTCAGGCAGAGCAGATATAGAACATCCTCGATAGGGAGTCACAGGCATTGAGTTATAGTGATGCTGGTTAGGAATAAAAAAAAAAAATCCACAGATCTGACAAAAGTCCTGTTTCTTGTCTATTTTGTAGAAACGTTATATATTTCAGCTATTAACCTGACTTTTAATTTATCAGTTAGTGGCACAAATGGCTCATATGAAAAGCTAAAACCCTCCCAAATTGATGTTTACTTAGTTTCACTGAAAAAAGATTTAATTGTTTAATCCGAAAGATTCAACTTTGGCAAGAGAAAAGTTTGATAGCTTATACAGAATTAACATATTTATGGCAAATAAAAAGTGTAGCGCTGTCACAGAAATTGTGTTTGTGTGAGTGACAAATATTATACAGCTAACAAATTAATTAATTTTAATTTCATGGTTTATTTTAGACAGCAAGTATCAAAACTGAGCTTGAGATACTTAAAATGAGACAGACGGGCACAGCACATGAGCGGTTGATGCATCTGAAAGACACCAGGAAAAGTCATTAGATTTATCGCTAGTGGCTAGGATAAAAAGTCGCTATGCTGTCCAAAAAGGCGCAAAATTTTCAGTCTGAGTTGGTTACACTGCATCCATGTGGTTTGGCAAGGATTCGTACTATTAATTGATGTTGGCCTGAGGAATGTCAAAGTAAGCAGTCTTGCATGCCTCCCAGAGTTCATCAATATTTGCTTCCGTCTTCCATGCTTCCTCTTTCATCCTACTCCAGACATGCTCAATGATGTCTAAGGACTGGGCTGGCAAATCCTGGAGCTTCTTGGTCTTCACCTTGAGGAGCTTTGATGTGGAGATGGAAGTATGTGATGGAGAATCCTGCTGCATATTGTTTGTAAAATTAAAGGTAGCTCAGATTTATTGGTATTTTAGACTATTGTTATTGTCCTACCACCCAGAAGGTGTCTCACATACCCCCAAACTGGATGTAACCCCAGATTGTGACTTTTTCACCACCAAACCTTTTTCTGGGTCACTTCTTTCCACGCAGGCAATATTTGCTCTAACTGTGATGTATACTGGAAAAGTGGCAGAAGGTGGATTTTTCATATGAATCTTCTGTTGGGTTACATCATTTTGCAGGCTGTGGACCTTGGCAAATGCCAAACGTTTTTTTCAATTTTCCTTCGTTTAGTGCTCGCTTCTGGGCACTGATTCAACCATGGAGGCCATTTCGAGACAGGAAACTGTTTTGGTTGACACAGGGACTTCAGTTGACCAGGTCTCCTGGAGCTCTGCTCCAGTGAAAAAATAGACTGGCCTTGGGTTTTCAAGCCAACAAACGGTCATCTTGAGAAGTTGTCTTGTGGTGTCTACCTGACCTGCGCTTGTCAAAAAGTCTCCAGTCTCTTCGAATCTTAACACTAAGACACATTGGGGGTGTCTGCATCATCAGATTTTTTTCACAGCAGAACCGTGCAAAGGGGAATTGAAGGAATTTAGCTTCTAACTTCTTGATCAAAGGACCCCCGCAACCAAATTGATGACTCAAAGGAACGGGGGGAAAGGGATTTCCTGGAAGAATTTGAGGCTGGAATGGGGGGACCAAAGGCTGAAAGGTAGAAATAGCGGCTTGTGGAGTGGAAGGTAAGCTTGCAGTGTGCTCGCTTAGCATGGAGAAAGCCAATCAGCTAAATCAGAAGAAATCCAACAGATACTCGATGCATAGTCAGAAAGCTCGGACATAGTCAGACTGAGTAAAGGTGGCCTCTGCCAGAAAGCTGAAGATCGGTCATCACTAGGTCTTTCAGCAAGATAAAGCTTCTTCCATGGTCATCTCAGGCTCCAGACCTCAACCTCATTGAAAACCTGTGGAGTTGGGTCTTGATTAAGAGATGAAGATCCCACTTTCTGTGTTCTCTAATCTTGTGAACCATTCTAAGAGCGGTTTAGCTGCTGTTTTATTGGCAGTTGTACCAATTCTTAAACATCAGAGGTGATAATAATTACAACTGAATAAATGCACTTGAATTAAAGGTTGGAATTTCCTCTTTTCCATTGTTATTTAGAACAAAACAAATTTTTTTTTTGAAGCTAAAGGACACATTTTTACCAAGGGTGCCAATATTTATAGAGTGCACTGTATATTATATTGTATGTCCAACATCAATCTGTTATTTTATGAATAAATAATGGTAAAATATGAATCACCCTTATTTAGTTTTGTATTTTCATTGAGTTTTATTAAATCACTGCACATGTATTTAAATAAGATGATTATCTTCAAGAAGGACCTAATCTATATTCCTTTGTAATGTTTTTGTACTATTCTCTGCAGTTATTTCAGTATAAAATAATTAGTTTATTCGTGAAATGAATGCTTTATTCCTTGCATGTAAAGCCTTTTCAATCTGGATGACAGGAATTGAAACATTTTCATGTTGCATTGAGTGCTTGAGAAATCCCTCCAAAAAAGAAGTAAAAAAAAAAAGCTGTTTCTTCGAAGAAGCAGAACGAAACCTCAGCAGAGAAAGACCCAGAAGAGGAAGTGACTGCACGCACCGTCTTGACAAAGAAAAAAGAGACCAAGGGCGTAGTCTCTACATTAACTTGTTTGGAACCAAATACATCAAAGGTAAGAATCTTAAAAAATGAAATGGAAGAGAACGGATGAGAGGGGAGTTGTGTTTGATGGTTTTGTGAAGTTCAGAAATATCGAGAGTGGCATCTGTGAGCCTTCAGGCCTCAAGCTCCAGAGTCAATCTTTCTTTAGTGATAACTATTTAAAGCTATATTTTTGTAAAAAAAACGTGCGTTCACAATATTTCTTGAGAGCTCTGTAGGTTAGAGATCATCATTCATCTATCCAAATTAGTTTGAGTTTCTTACTTCTGCTAAAAAGAAGTTATTTTAACTTTGGAATGTTAATCCATCTTCAGTTTGATATATTCACATTTTTAGAACTTCAGCTTTTAATCATAACACCACATGCGTTTCCACTTTTCACAAGCAAAAACAAGTATTATGTGACCAGTGGGGAGTTATTTCTTAAGAATATTGTTCTGGGAATATTGTTGTCCATTGTTTCACCCAATGTGAGATTCGATTGGTTACTGGTGAGCCTAAAGGTTTCCTAAAGGAGTAAGAAAAGTGAAAGAACTGACATTGGGTTTTTGAAAGCTGAAAACTATAACTGGTTGAGTTTGTGGTAACTGGATATTCAATGGCATCTTTTTGAAAGCAGAATGGCAGTTTGGGACTTGTGTGTCACGCTCGAGGAACTGGGAGCTGAGATCCCACCTCTCAAGATAAGCGTTACTTCGGATCTACACATCGGTGGAGTCATCCTCAAAGTTGTGGAAAAATCACGTGAGTTGTTATTGATGACATTTTTTGCATCTAGAAAGTATTCACTGAGCTGCTGCTCTGCATATGTTTATGTTCATTATAAATGGATGAAATTATCACAATCGGTCGACCTTTTTGTGAGGAATTGGAAGACCAGAGGCCCGATTTTTGTAAAGGCCGCTTTTGGCAAAATAGGGATATTATACAGGGTGAAAAAAATTATGTTCTGAGAAAAACGCTTGCTACCCACATTTGGTGGTGGTTCCATCATGCTGTGTGGCCAGTGCAGGTACTGGCAATCTTCTTGAGGGTTGCATGGATTTCACTAGATACCAGTAGATAACAATGTCATGTAATCACTGACAAAGTTGAAGTTACGTCAGATCTTTCAACAAGGCAACAACTCTAAACACTGCTCCAAATCTATTCAGCCATTAATGCAGTGGAATAAGTAGAACATCTCTGTCCCCAGATCTGAATACTTTGATTCGTGGTGTTATTTGAAGCGGGTTTGTCCAGCGGGCTCAGAAACCACCAAATCTCACTGAACTATAGATGTTTTGTAAAGAAGAATGTTTAGAAATACCTTCTGCCAGAATCCAGGATATAATTGGATGTTATGGAAAGCATTTAGAGGCTGAGGAGGAAGATGGACCAAAACGCACTTAATTTTTCTTTTGTGGAGCCTAATCTATCACTGTGGGTGTCTCTTATGTGATATATTGAACGGAAATGAACTGCATGCATCTGTGTTGTGTTTGCACACTATATTTTTCACCGTCCATGTTCCAGTCTGTTGCAGGAGCACTGCATCCCTAATAGAATGTAGGTGACTATGACTAGATATGTTTTGTTTTTTGTAGAACTCAAGAGGGACTGGTCAGACCATGCTCTGTGGTGGGAACAGAAGCAGCAGTGGTTACTCAAGCCGTCCTGGACTCTGGATAAATGTGGAATCCATGCAGATGCAAGACTATGCCTCACTCCCCAGCACAAGCCCCTGCAGTTGGTAATGCCCAGTGGTATTATCGTCCGCATGAGGGTCTGTTTCTCAAACCCTGTGTTCCGCACGGTCACAGGCATCTGCAAACTACTGGGTGAGCCTTGGATTAATTCCATACAAACCACTAGTTTTCAGTTTTCCCCTGGATGATATGGCAGCTGTCATTGTGCACTTGAGGACACATCACACATTAGCTAAAAGTGACCAATCACATCAAACCAGGATGCTGGTTTTACATCTCCACTCTAATTGACATCCTGGGATTTTTTTCTCTCATAGTTTCCATTTCAGGACTCTTAGACAGCCTGAAAAGTTTAGAGACATTTGATCGTATACTTTTAAAGGTAAGGGGCTAGTTCGGCCTCCGTGGTATAGCGGAAGGTCTGCCGGACATGTACACGTGGTTGCACGGGGCAACGCCGGTTCAGCATTTCCCATCTTCCTCCCTCTCTCTATCCATCTCTCTTCATGTCTACCTACTCTCGTATCCATTCAAATCAAAGGCTAAAAAAAAGCCATAAAATAAGTGGCCCACAGTGTTTTTGGCAGGAATTTAGTGTGATCTAGGATGAGTATACCCTTGAAATGTCCTGGTTATTAGTGTAACCCCCGTTCACTGAAGGAGTGAATTAAGAAATATGTTTTATGATCGACAATGGGAATCGCTGTCTTAGATGCCAATCTTCTCCAGCCATTCACAACGCTCCAATGAAAGCACCTTTATTGTGCAGTGAAATTTGCATGTGGAGCTTTGTAAAGCCAGGCTGCGTTCACTCTTCCTATGATGCTAGAGCAGCCGGGCCAACTAGTTGTGACATTCCACTCAAGGCTTACATCACATGGCTTCAAGGTTATTGGACATAATATTGTTTGTCAATTGACGACCACAGGTTCCCTGTGCAAAATCACACAACCAAGGAACTTCCATGCAGGTTGGCGCAAACTCTGGGTACACTCAAGGCCGGAAAAATCCTGCACAGGTTCTCTTTCTGCTCTAGGTCCAAGGTGCTAGACCTTATTATGATAGGGGAAGTCACTTCATCTTCTACCAGAAGGGACACTAATCATATCTGACAAATGCCATAACAGAAGGAGTTTCAGGGGGAGATAGCGTGGAGCCCGTGTGGCACCTGAAGGTGCTATGCTAGATGGAATAATGCTGTACTTATAGACAGCCAAGAACATCACTAGCTACTTATCAGGAGAGGCAGAATGGGAAAGTTTCAGTGACCAGACCTGTGGCCAATTGGTCAAACTACTCCACAGGGTGTCACAGGAACCACGTCTCGGGGCCCAGCCTTGCTCCTTCAGTGAAGGGCAAGGTGCACAGGAGAAAGAGCCGTATAGGGTCAAAAAGAAAAGCATAAATCTATCCCTCCATATAGTCCATTAAATTGGCCTTGAGTCATCAAGATACGCCAGGATCTGGACCTCTGCCTGCCACAATGGCACGATTAAAAGGGAACCATAATTATTGTGCACTAGTATTAGGAAGGACAATGGATTGATGAATTTAAAATGTGAATTGATTATTACAAAAATGTCTCAAAATCTTTTTTTGTAAACTTCTAGATTTAAAAAAAAAATCTCAATATCAAGTGAAAATGTTACTTACCGTATTTTTTGCCGTATAAGACGCACTTTTTCTTCCCCAAAACTGAGGGAGAAGGAGCAGGTATGAAACATTACAGCCTTTTTTGTTACTTTTACTGTTTACTGACTGTTCATGTTACATGTTTGGTATATAATTGTTCTTAAAATTGCTGCTAACTTCTACACAGTTGATATAAAGTATTTTACTACAGTATTTAGTTCAGAATCTTTTTTTTTTCTAGATCTTCCTCATTTAAAATTGGGTGCGTCTTATATGCCGGTGCGTCTTATACTTTCCCTGTTCCAGATATTCGACACCCAGAGGAGCTATCTCTACTGTGGCCGGTGGAAGCAAAGAAGAAAAAGAAAGATAAAGATGCTGAGGAAAATGTTTATGACATCACATGTGCCCCCCTTCCTTCAAGTAAGCAAGAGAAAACATATTCAACCTTTTTGTAAAGAACTAGCGAAAGATGAGCTGATCTGAACGGTACATCACAGTATTGTAGCTCTTAGTTTTACTTACAATATGATTATTTATTTTTTTATTCGATTTGAGACTCTGTGGTAGCTTTACGCTTATTTTTAAAGATGTCAATCAAAAAAGTTTAACAGAAACTAAAACTTAGTCCATTATTCATCCATCAGCTTAGCATCTGACCGTTGCTGCTGCATTGGATCTCTGAGAAGCTCCTTCACCACTTCATTGATTTAGTTTTTTTAATATGCATCTTGCTTCAAGTGCAGAAGCCTGCTCTGTATCCCTTAGCTATGTCCCCTGCAGTTCATGGTTCAGCAGGAAATGAAGGGGCTGGTCCTTGACTTTCTCTGTCCCACATGGGCTCCTCATTTCTGTGAAGCTGTTTTGAAGCATCTCAATAAAAATGCTACAGAAATGCGTTTAGTGGTTCAGCTTACAGACATCGAGCTTAGACTTCAGTGGATACAGTTTTGTACACCGCACATCTTGTATGAGAAATAACGTCTGAGAACTGACTTTAAATAGCTGACATACTTTATACAATTTTATCAATTTTTGAATTTATTTTGACCAATACAGGCACCATCCTAAAGCTAGCCAATGGCATGCCTGCTTTTTTTGCTGAAAAGCCTGAGACTGAAACTGCATATAAAATGCTTGCGGCCAGTCAGCCTCCTCCAGCCCCAGAAACAATTGCTAAGATGTACTTCTCAACTAATTTGGTGGAGAAAGCACAAATCAACAGCAGGTAAGAAAAAACAATACAATCCGGTTTGATGTTGTGGGGCAAAAATGTTCATGCTGCCTTTAGCAAGACCCCCCAAATGATATGAAATGTTCAAGACAGAGGGACACCACTAAATACAGGAAAAAAAATATGACAACAAATTCCAAGTTTGACATTTGTCTGCCTTTTCATTCACCTGGCACAAAAATATGGTAGACAGTGTGGGCCAAATGTGATGCAAGTTGGGCATCATAGTTTTTAGTGTGCCACTCAAGACACGGGCAAGACATCTTATATAGCTATTAATGAGTAATAGCCCAAGTGTGGCCATTTTCTGGAATGCAAACTTGACATATTGAGTCGTGTACCACAATTCATTGTTGTTCTTGGGTCATGCAAAGTTATTTTTATCAAAGAAACTTAACTACACTTCACAAATATATTCAAATTTCCTATGATCACAATCCTAAGCCTTATACATCATACAAAGTTATTTGAATTAAGAATCAAATATTCATATGGTGGATTCAAATGGTAGATTCATTCTGGCAATATACTTTAATGTATTTGAACAGTCAAAAACTTGAACAAAGAGTTCATGGTAAGAAGTTCTGGTTCCATTTGAAACAGTTTACTATCACTTTACAGACTTATGATTTACCGTATTTTTCGGCTCATAAGACGCACTTTTTCTTCCCCAAAACTGAGGGGGAAAGTTGGTGCGTCTTATACAGCGAATGCAGAGCGCCGCGGAGGGCGGTCATGGCCGTATGAGAGGCGTAAGAGCTCCGGAGCTAGGCCGAAGCCGCGGCCATATTTGTACACCCGGCGCTGCGCGCTGACGTCATCACCCATCTCTGCCGGTCGTAACGAAAACGAAAAAAAAAAACATTTCCCACAATGCCTTTGGCTACGGTAGCCGCAACGTTTCCACAATCCGCATCCATACTCACGAGCGAAACTGCAGAGCTGCCGTTTCACACATTGAACGTAAGACTCTCGCATTTGAGTGATCTCTCACGCTACAAACCCGATTTCTCACGCTAAAATACATTTCAAGATGTGAAATGGGCAGAGGTAATAGTTTATCTGCGATGTTTCTTGAGCCTGATGATTAGATGATGATCGATCTGCATCGTCTTCAGTCTGTGAGGGTTAGTAAATACGGTACTTAACATTTGTATTTTGTGTCAGTTTGCTTTAAAAGATGTAATTGTTACACTTGTTCGAAGGGATGTTAGATAGATACTGTGCTACATTACCCTGGACTTAGATGAAAAATCAAATATGACAAATTTATTCAGAAAACATTCTGAAATTTCTTCTGTATTGTGTGTACTTTCTGTAACTTTTACATGATATAAATTGTATCCTGCCTATTGTAGGCCAAAGCAGCAAAATCGTGGCTCGCCACTGTGACACACTGTGGGGTGTTAATCACTTAAATCCAAAAATCATGACTGTACTTTAAAGTCTCTCATGCCTAAAAGCTAACCTCCAATAAAAGATTCCACTAAATTAATTTAGTATATGTGGACATGTATACAGACCTTCAGAAATACAAGAATGTCAGAATACTGGATAATGGATTTGTGAAATGTACCGCTGGTTTGAAGTACATAAGTTATTTATAGGTATGAATAATGATGCATTAAAAAATAATATCAAACAATCTGCTCAGGTGGTTGGATTCTTCTCGGTCTCTCCTACAACAGGGAGTTAAAGACGATGATAAACTCCTTCTACGCTTCAAATACTACAGCTTTCTTGACATCGAGCCAAAGGTGAGCAGAATAAAAACTTTATTTCTTTCCTGGCTGTTCATTAAGTTGAGCTCATAAAACATAAATATCAAAGATGACTTCAATTCCCCATAATGTTTCTGTTTAAAGATACCCAAAATTATTTGCTATGGTTAAGAATAGGATTAAGTGTAGTCCAGAATCCAATGGAAGTAGTCCAGATTTTATGCACCAACCCATCCTACTTTCACTCTGGACTCTGGAATTGACCTGCATTTGAATCCTGGGACTGGCCTAGATTTGGATCCTGGAACATGACCGTATCAGGATCAGGCCTAGATCCTGTAGCTGGAGCATGGCCTAGATCCCTGAGCTGGACCGGATTTAGATCCCAAAGCTGGACCAGGCCTGGAACCCAAAGCTTGAGCCCTGGAGCTGCATCAGATCTGCACACTGGATAGGTGCTGGATTTGTACCATGGAGGGACCCAAGTTCTAGATTGACTAGTGAGAGCTAGGAACCATGACTCACATGGTAGAGCTATGAGCCTTGACTCACTCAGGAGAACAAAAAGCCCTGGATATCTTGGAAAAACTATAAGCCCCCTCTTGCTCAGGAGAGCCATGAGCCTAGACTGACTTGTGAAAGCTATAAACCCATGACTGGCTCATGAGAGCTATGAGCCCTGACGTGCTTGCGAGAACAATGAGCCCTGACTAGCTCAGTAAAGTTAAGAGCCCTGACTGACTCGGCGAACCATGAGCCTTGACTTGCTCAGGAGAACAAAAAGCCCTGGATATCTTGGAAAAGCTATGAGCCCCCTCTTGCTCAGGAGAGCTATGAGCCTAGACTGACTTGTGAAAGCTATAAACCCATGACTGGCTCATGAGAGCTATGAGCCCTGACGTGCTTGGGAGAACAATGAGCCCTGGCTAGCTCAGTAAAGTTAAGAGCCCTGACTGACTCGGGCGAAGCATGAGCCTTGACTTGCTCAGGAGAACAGTGAGCCCTGGCTAGCTCAGTAAAGTTAAGAGCCCTGACTGACTCGGGCGAAGCATGAGCCTTGACTTGCTCAGGAGAACAATGAGCCCTGGCTAGCTTGGTAAAGCTGTGAGCTCTGACTGGCTCGGTAAACCATGAGCCCTTACATGCTTGGGAGAGCTATGAGTGCAAACTGGCTCAGTAGAGCTATGAACCATGATTGTCTTGGGTGAACTATGAGCCCTGACTTGTTTAGGATAGATATGAGACCTGACTGGCTTGGGAGAGATATGAGCACTAAGTATTAGGAAAAGCAGGGTTCCTCTTGATGTGTTATTCACCCAAACTCAATCAACAAATTTTTCTGAAGTTGCCCCTGGTCCTCATCCCTAAGGCCAGAAAGAAAAATGTAGTTCAAAGAAATGTCAGGTAAGGCTAAGAGATTTGCAAGTGTATGAACCAATCATTGTTGCTCCAAGGTCATATATAGTCATTAGGAGAAGCTTGAATGTTGTTCACATTTGGGGTGCGGGTGGATCAGTATACATAATCCATGGTTTTAGTTGTGTAGTTCCCAATGTGAAAGACACTTTGTGAGGGACAAACTATTGTTGAAATCATTTTCTTGGACTCTATTAGGGGCCAAGCCACCAAAGGTACGATGGCAACTATTGTTTTTGTTGGCGTTCTTAATATTGTTATGTCAATGGCAGCCCTATGAACCGCTTGCAGGAAAGTTCTGAAATTCGCAACATGGATACAAGTGGCCATTATGAGTAATTTGACCCAATCTGGACCCTCTAACTCAAACTCTATAGCGCCACCCTTAGAACAAAGTTTCACATCCGTTAATGCCAATAACTCATGAACTGTGTGGTCTAGGGACAAAATTCCTTTTGCCTCTGATTCCATGGTTCATGCCAATTTCAATTATCTCCATGATGTTATGTTGCCATTTCGAATAATCAAAATTACTATTACATTTATTTGGTTTTATGGTTAGACATTAATGAATAAATGAAATACAATACTAGCAAAAGTGGTCATATGGCTTTATCTCCTAAACTGTTCAGTGGATTAAGACCTAATTTTGTGAGTGTTATATGAGCCATGTCCTAAGGTTGCCTGTTGAGTTTCAACTCAGTGCCCTTTAGTGGTCAGGAGATAAAACAGTATTTTTTTTTGGCTCCTAACACCATATAAAAAGTCATAAAATTGGTCCTAATGACTTCAGGGCATCATACGGAGTTGGTACATGTGCACTTTTAATAGGTCATCCATTTTGGAAGTGAGCCATTTGGTCTTTTGTCAAAAATATATGTTTTGTCTAAATGCCTTATGAATTGCTTGCAGGAAAGTGATGAAATTTGGCACACTTATACAGCTGATCATTAAAGGTACTCTGACCCTCGAGGTCAAACTTTATAGCACCACCACTAGTCCAAAGATTCCATGGTCAATGGCAATTCTAATGAACCCCATGATGTCATGTTTTAATTATCCAATTAGCCGCAAAATTTGAATAATCAAAAATACAAATTTTACAAACTCCTCCTAGGCCGTTCATCCAATTCCCATGAAACTAGTGCAATATTATCTAAAAACCTTGTTGACTAAAAGCTATCAAAAGAAATTTATTTGGTTGTATGGATTTTGAGAAATTATTGAATAAAAAAATTAATCCCACCCCCATTCTGACTGAATAACGCATAATATTTTTATCTTTTTTTGCACATTTTTTCTGATCGGTTTAAAAAAATTTATCCTACTCACTTTTGCCCATAATTATGTGCATCTTGGCATTTCCATCCAAGGTTTTTTTTATGCATTATTGGCATAAAAGTAGGTGGGAGGAAAGGCAGCAACTGATATCTCATATTAATGAGAATATATCAAAGAGAATGACATAAATGGTAATATAACTGTAGTATTATGCTTATTTGAAATTATAAATAAAATCGTTATTTTTAATACTGCAAGTATTATAAGAGGCAAAATATAAACAAAGACATTAATGGTTTTCAGTACTCTTCACAGTTTCATTTCAGGTTTAGTTTCATTTCAGGTTTAGTATTTTCACTTGAAAAAAATCCTGTGAGATACTTCTTTGAGACTCTGTGTGTGGCCGTATCCACAGACAGATGTGGTTCGTCTGACACAGCTTTATGAGCAGGCGAGATGGGCCATTCTATTGGAGGACATTGAATGCACTGAGGAGGAGATGATGGTCTTTGCTGCCTTACAGGTAGAACTGATACACTCTTTAAGAACAGACACAGGTTAAGAGACCACAACATAATCTTTACCCCTATGTTTTTCAGTACCATATTGGTAAAGTGGCTCTGACGGAGCAGCCTGTGAGTTCTTGTCCTGCTATGGATGATCTGGATTCAGCTTTGCAGAGCCTGGAGGTGAAATTGGAAGGAGAGAGCAGTGCTGATATATTGGTACGTTTGACCCAATCTGTAAGAGGAAACCATTTGAAAGAATGGGTTTGAACCAAAATGTTAAAAACTTCTATTTAATCGATTTGCAGACCTGTCGGTTCAGATGCATAAGCAATTTATAGATGCAAGAGCCTATAGACATGGCTTTCAAGTGCTTCAAAGACATATTACTCACAAATACATGCTTTTATAGTTACAAGACTAAACTTGCTAACAAATATCCTCCATATGTCAGTTATGATTGACAGATGCACTCTAAAACTATGATCTCGCCCTCCTTGTCAGGAAGTCGTGTGAACCCTCTCTCTATCCATTATGGCTACGCTCATGTCATGCTCGCATTGGCCTATGCCAGGGGGCATGTCGTCCATGTTTTTTATAGTCATTGGTTCTATCTGGTTCTATACCAGTAAAAATACCAGTTTGGGTATCTGTGATGTATTGACAACCTGTCCCCCCCCCCCCAAATTTATATATTACATATATAAATTGTAAACCATCATGAATCTTTTATTTTTCTAGATGTAAAATAAATAGATGTTGTTTTTTGATATAAAATCATAACTTCAACAACAATGCTCCCAGTTATTAACATTTCATCCTGTTTGGGATTTCTAGACCACATTATGAGCTTTGTGAACCCATAACATGGGATCTGTGATTTTAGCATACTGATATTCTATTAACATATTCTATTATCTGTATTCATTAATACAGGATTACACAGTGCAAAGCTATAAGATGGGCTTTTTTACGTTCTCTGAAAGATAGCTAATGAAGCTCTTACATAACAATAAATGAGCCTTTTCACCAAATGGGTGCCATTTGCTTGTTGTAATTTTTGTAAATTATTATTTTTACTTAATTTCAAAAGAGATTCCAATATATTTTTGTACTAAAGTATTTCAAATGGGTATTTTAAGTAATTATTTAAGTAAATGTTTTATTAGATTAGATCAGATTAGATTCAACTTTATTGTCATTACACATGTGGGTACAAGGCAACGAAATGTAGTTAGCATCTAACCAGAAGTGCGTTTTGCAGTGCAATGAGTTTAAATAGCAATAAATAATTAGCAATATATGCAATATATATAAAAAAATATATATATGTACAGAATAATATATATATATAAGCTGTACAACAGGTAAGTTAAATATAAAACAGGGTTTATAGGGAATATACAATGTGTAGAAACATTATATACATTGTGCAGGTATGAAGAGTTATATATACAGTGTGCAGATACATTACATACATTGTGTTAGATTTATAATCAAAAGGTGGGTGCTGTTTCAGTTGTCTTAGAACAATGTTTAATGATTATAATGGTATCAGAATACAAAAAAAAAGAATACCATGCTTTTATAAACCTATACAAGTGACATTTAATCCCTCTTAGCCACACAATCAATAACTGCAAAACCATGAGTTACTTTAAGACCGAAGCGTTGTCACCCCAGCAGGCTATGAACCACTGCCACCAAGGCTTCCAGCCGGTTATTTGGTCATAACTTTATTGTCCTCTAATATTTTCATGGTAAAAACCAAATGAAGTAAATGGCCTAGTTTTTGCCATGGCTGGTAGTTATGCTAACTACTACCAACTGCCTGTTTTATTCTACGAATAAGTGAATGGTCAAAAATGCAATGTGCACCGCAGCGCCCCCACACTGTGATACTAATAGCATGTAACCCATGAATCAGGTCAGCATTGCCAGTCATTGATGAATTATATAGAGGAGCTATGCCTTATATAGGGTGGCCAAGCTTCCCCTAGCTCCCCCGTAGCACCCTGGTATCTCTAAAAACCTTGGTTGAAAATGGACAGCAGTAGGGTAGGCTTGTTGTTAAATTCTAAGTTTTTAATTCTCGTTTAGAGTCTGAAGTTTGATTTGTTCCCACAGGAAACAATGACCGCTCCAGAATTACACGACTACTTGAAAATATTCAGGTACGAAGCCAGATTCCTTTCACTGCATAATATTCTGTACCTTTTTTGGAGAAACTGACAAGATTTACTTGTTGTGAACCTGAATTCTCCTGCTTAAAATACCAAATTATTTTGGAAGCATCTAAATGAATTCTACACTTTAAGATAAATAACATAATATTTTCAGAAGTTCACCAACTGGATCTGTCTTGAACATGAGCGTGAGAGATAGCTACGAATATACAAGGCATTAAGTTTAAGTTAATATACTTGAGTTTATTTCCGTGTGGTTCAGGATGGTTCAATTTTCCCCTAAAAACTAGGCGAGACCATGTGATTGACAGCTATGATTGACAGTAACACAGAACAGAGCTGACTTACCGTTGGTATCATGCTCTCGCTTTCAAATTCTCCTTTATAATAATGAATTGTATATAACAGCTGTATGTGAGAGGGGCGTGTATGAGCCAGACTTGAGGTGGAGCTCTGAAACCACAATGGTTCTTCCCTTAACAGGAAGTCGCTTGTGCGCATGTGCAGCCGTCAAAGGCAGCCTCCTCACCAGCTCTGAAATGGCTTCATTTGAGCCGAATGGCAGTTGGTGGTGTCACGTCATCCATCTTTTTTTACAGTCTATGGTCCGCATGTGTGGAGTAGGGGAGGAAGGAAGGAGAGCAAAGCAAGTTTGACAATCACCTATCAGAGAAGAATGACTCGGTTTACAAGGATCAGGTCTGGGGTAATAGGCCTTGGGATTGAGATGCCGTTTTCAACACCATTCCACAACTCAAAAAAGCTGTGCAAACTCGGAAGTGTGCTTCGATATAGCCTCTGATCAAACAAAATCAATACCAGACCACAAAGCAAGTGTGTGGCGATGCTATCAGTGATTGAGTTATGGTGAGGTCAGCCTTATGTGACCGTGGGTTGAACTCAGAAGTGCAGTTCCCAGTGTTTTAGTTGGGACACAACAAGAAGTTGTGGTACTTTATTTCATGAAGGTCATAACTCTGTTTCACAAAATAAACCAGGTACTTAAAAGTGTCTTGACTGTTTTGTCAAGATGGGAGCTTGCACTGGGATTGAAATAGGTATTCATGGTACGTTCTCAGTGTTCTGAGAAGTAGTGGTACTCTAAATAGATATTATTAGAAGTACCAGTCCAGACAAGCCCACTTAAAGCATTGCCGTTTCCAGGATTTTGCTCTGGCTAAGGTGTTTTGTAATCCCCTCATTGTCAGGGTGTTTGTTCTTAATTGAAGTGCGACAACCAGACCTGTCAAACAACTGGAAGACCTTGAAATTACTCATTGTGAATTGATAATTGGCCAGGTAGGGCTCCGGAGTGGTTTCCAGGTTGCTAGCCAGGTTATGATTTGATATGGTGAGGAGTGGGTATGTGTTGGGGAAATCACAATGAGCTTCATGTTAGAGGATGACATTTGTCGGGATTTCCCGCGGGTCTCGTGATTCCTGTGGGATGGGATAAACTTTCGTTATTAATCTCGTGATTGGGATGGGAGAGGAATAAAAATCAGAGGGAACACCATTAATAGATTATAATTTTCTGTGCAATCCAAACGAGATGCGCCGTTTTTTGTAAATCTTTCAGTGCGTCAAAACACGAAAGTCTAAAATGCATGTTTTTTCCAAGTCTGCAACAGAAGTTAACCCTTTAACCCCAGATTCTTTTAAAGGTTTAAAGGGGGGCTTGACCAAAAAAGTTTGAGGACCGCTGAGTTAGATTGAACTGTTTTTTTTACTGTGTTCTGTCCGTGATTCTTCTTCTGCATTCACGCACATGTCTTTTTTTTCCTTATTTCCTCGCATTCTGCCGTGGTTTTTGACACACTAAAGTGTTAGATCTCAGTGCCAAAACACTTGTAAATAGTGAAAGAAGATGATTATACCATCATCGAGAGCCCCAGTGAGTTTTGTACATTTTTAAATCACAGTCATATGTAATAAAAGTTTTTATTAAAATAATCTTTTTCAATATATTGTGCCATTCACACAATTTTCTTGGGGTTCTAACGAAAATGGTTAATGTGACCAATGTCCAGTTTGTACTAAACTGGAATCCATTTCAAAACACAGGTATTTGTAAGCTGGCAGAAGTTGGAGGGGAGTGGGAGTAATTTTGAGTGGGAGTGGGACCAGGAGTCAGTTCTACAGGAGTGGGACAGGACAGGATTTATTTTTTTACTCTGGTCCAGGATTTGAATGGGTTTTTTTTTTCTCTGGGAGTGCGATGTGTCATGCATTTCACCTGGTTCATCAGGATCTGTTTGCCAGACTCATCAAAAAAGGGGAATCCGTCTATAACCATCTATAGGGGAATGTGAGACAGATGCCCTCTGGTGGGCATAAGAGGCTATGTTTGGTAGTTTTGGATTAGGGAGGCAGTACTGAAAAAGTATATTAGTGAAAAAGATAATCTCTTGACTGATGGAAAGGAAGGCTTCATTCTTGCATGACTTGCAGAAGTAGCAATGGTTTGGTTTGGTTTGGTTCGACAGGGAACTAAATGAGTTCAGACTGAAGAGGCAGTCACACTTCTCCTGGACATCGTGGAATTTCACAGCATATGGCTGCACAAAACATGTCTTGGATCTGACCTTTCCAATGTGGTGTCCTGAATCACATCAAGTGACACAAAAATCGCAGGTCAAAGGAGTGGAATCCGGACTCGTATAAAATAGACAGGAGCTGCTGCTTTCACATTGGCGGACACCATCCCATTCATGTCAATCAAATTTTTTCATAGTGTGACCAGGCGCTAACTGTTGGAAATGGAATGGATGGGTGTTCTGATTGGTTGACATTGAGGTGATTGTCTGCAGGTGAGTTCAGGGAGTGATCTTGGTTGCTGGCTGTGTCTCTTCTTGGCACACTGAATCCACGTGTATATAAGGAAACCAAATATCTTTCATTATGACAACTTGAAGATTTCCAATGGAAATAGAGAGATTAGCATTTGTCCTGGGTGTGTGGCGGTGCATGAGACATTTCTGAATACATTTTTGAATATTGAAACAGAAAGCTTATGGATCTATTTGGAACCTTGCTCCTGAGAAATAACCTGAAGTATAAAACTAATATTAAAATAAACAAAAACAAAACTATAATGAATAATTATTTCAAGCTTGTTCCTCATCCCTGTGAAGATCAGACAGCCTACAGTATATGTCTAATTACATAATTATATAAAAAATATTCTCAGCTGTACACCTTTTTACTCTTTTTTTTTCCTACTGGATTGATTTAGCCTAGCGCACATTAAATCATGTGAGAGGTTCAGTTAAAAATATTAAAATACGAATAAAAAATGTACACATTTTTTAAATACAATCACAATTGTAAACTGAAGAGTCGCAATAGAGCTACAAATGGATCGCGAGCCATGGGTTGTCCATCAAACGAAATAAAGAAATCATATATAAACATAAATCACCCCTTTGATTTTTTTCATAGACCAAAAAGACTGACACTGAAAGGATTCAAACAGTTCTGGTTTACATTTAAAGAAACCACTATATCCTACTACAAGAGCAAAGAGGAGAGCAGTAAAGAACCGATTCAACAGATGAATCTTAAAGGTAAATAATGTTTACTACTAAAGTGAATGTCAACACTAGTAGATAAGATTCAAATCTCTTATGAATGCAGGTTGTGAAGTGGCCCCCGATGTAAATGTTGCTGGAAAGAAATTCTGCATCCGGCTGCTGATACCTGGACCTGAAGGCATGAACGAAGTCTACTTGCGCTGTGAACATGTAAGAATACTGAACTGAAAATTCATGTTATTATCAAAAATTATGTTTCTGTATGAAAAGTGTGACATTACAGTTTTAACAAGGGTACAGTCTGAACCCGCTCATTCCCTTTTTGGGGTCATGGGGGTCTTCCGTTTGTGAGTCTCCAGTGCATATTGGGCGAGAGGCTGGGGGTACACCCTGGACAGGTCGCCAGTCCATCGCAGTCAAACCTTTCATTATACAGTTTAATATTGATCATTTTGGCATAGAGCTCATGAAAACCCAAAATCTTAAAAAATGTGCATATTTCATCCGACTAATAAAAGAAAGGTTTTTTTGACAAAAAAAGTCAACCTTCAAATAATTATGTTCAGTTTTGCACTCAATACTTAGTCAGGAATCCTTTTGCAGAAATGACTGCTTCAATGCGGCGTGGAGGCAATCCCCAGTGGCACTGCTGAGGTGTTATGGAGGCCCAGGATGCGTCGATAGCGGCTTTAAGCTCCTCCAGAGTGTTGGGTCTTGCGTCTCTCAACTTTCTCTTCACAATATCCCACAGATTCTCTATGGGGTTCAGGTCAGGAGAGTTGACAGACCAATAGAGCACCAGTAATACCATGGTCAGTAAACCATTTACCAGTGGTTTTGGCACTGTGAGCAAGTGCCAGGTCGTGCTATAAATGAAATCTTCATCTCCATAAAGCTTTTCAGCAGATGGAAGCATGAAGTGCTCCAAAATATCCTGATAGCTAGCTGCATTGATCCTGCCCTTGATAAAACACAGTGGACCAACACCAGCAGCTGACATGGCACCTCAGACCATCACTGACTGGGTACTTGACACTGGACTTTTGGAATTTCCCTCTCCCCAGTCTTCCTCCAGACATTGGCACCTTGATTTTCGAATGACAGGCAAAATTTGACCAACAGTCCAGTGCTGCTTCTCTGTAGCCCAGGTCAGGCGCTTCTGCCGCTGTTTCTGGTTCAAAAGTGGCTTGACCTGGGGAATGCGGCACCTGTAGCCCATTTCCTGCACACGGTGGCTCTGAGTGTTTCTACTCCAGACTCATCCACTGCTTCCGCAGGTCCCCCAATGTCTGGAATCACTCCTTCTCCACAATCTTCCTCAGGGTCCGGTCACCTCTTCTCGTTGAGCAGCGTTTTCTGCCACACTTTTTCCTTCCCACAGACTTCCCACTGAGGTACCTTGATACAGCACTCTGGGAACAGACGATTCCTTCAGAAATTTCTTTCTGTGTCTTACCCTCCTGCATGAGGGTGTCAATGATGGTCTTCTGGACGGCAGTCTTACCCATGATTGCAGTTTTGAGTAATGAACCAGGCTGGGAGTTTTTAAAAGCCTCAGGAATCTTTTGCAGGTGTTTAGAGTTAATTAGTTGATTCAGATGATGAGGTTAATAGTTCGTTTAGAGAACCTTTTCATGATATGCTAATTCTTTGAGATTTTAGGTTCTCATGAGCTGTTTGCCAGAATCATCAATTTTAAAACAATAAAAGGCTAGAACGACTTCAGTTGTGTGTAAATGAATCTGAAATATATGAAAGTCTAATGTTTATCAGTACATCACAGAAAATAATGAACTTTATCACAATATGCTAATTTTTTAAGAAGGACCTGTATACTTGATCCTTTTCCCACATCTGAGGTATGGCTTTTTGGCCACAACTCTTCCAGACCACGAAAGGCTCTACCAAGCCACAAATGCGGTTTGAATGGAGACTGATATCGATTGACTTGAGAGAGAGAGAGAGCATAACATCTGAGACTCGCAAAGAATGAGATAGAGCTCAAACGGTTCAGAAAGAATGGGCTAAAATTCCTTCTTAATGATCTGCTACAAGAAATGACTGGTTGAGATTTTGGCAACCTAAAGGTAAAAGAGGTTTATCTTTAAATCCCCCTTTTTGATTTATTTGATTCTTTGGTTAAAGATCTACCTGTTTTGTTTCCTTATTTTTATACAAATTTGTTCAGGAAATGGCAACTTTTTTAACGGTGTGTACAACGAATTGTTCTGGATTTGTTTGTTGTCTCACTGTTAAACATTAATTTACATTACACCAATCAGAAAAGCACTGATGTCTGATAATGATATATTTAGTTATTTGCTGTGTTATACAGGTTTTGTTTTGTTTTTTAGGAGCAACAGTACAGCCGATGGATGGCGGCCTGTCGCTTGGCCTCAAAGGGCAAGACTTTAGCCGATAGTTCATTTACAAATGAAGTACAGAGTATTCAGTCATTCTTAGCCATGCAAAAAACCTCACCAAGCACCAACACAACTCAAACTGAAGAAAGCATCAACACACACAGCCTTGTCTGTCTACGCTATCAGAAGAAGTACAAACCTAAACAGGTAAATAAGACGTTTCTTTATCACAAATGTGTTGGATAACCAATGGGTCATAGTGGGATAAAACACCTTTCTCTTGTCTTGACTGAACTAACTTCATGTCCTCTTTCAGTACATCCATATACCTCGTATTTGGCCGTCCTCTTGACCTCTTGCCTGGCATCTCCATCTCCAACATCCTTCTACCAGTATAACCACTATCCCCACTAACCACTATCATTTCTGCCTCTTGTCTCTTCCTCACTGCCACAGTCTCCAACCCATACATCATAGCTGCTCTCACTACTGTTCTGTACACCTTTCCTTTGATTCTTGCTGACACTCTTCTGTCACACAACACCCCTGACACTTTTCTCCATCCACTCCAACCTGCCTGCACTCGTCTCTTCACCTCTTTTCCACACTCCCCGTCACACTGGACTGTTGACCCCAAATACCTAAACTCCTGCACCTTCTTGACCTCAGCCCCCTGTAACCTCACTGTTCTATTTCCCTCTCTCTCGTTCAAACACATGTATTCTTTCATATGTTTTCCTATTTTCAGCTCACTGCAAAGATTCTAGAGGCCTATCAGAATGTAGCCCAGCTATCTTTGACAGATGCCATTCAGAAGTTCCTGCAAATATGGCAGGCTCTCCCTGACTTTGGCCTCTCTTATGTTGTTGTCAGGTAAGTTTGGTGAAAATGCATTCACACTGGTAAAATGAATCTGAATCAATTTAGGAAACAACTTTGAATGATTCCTATTTTTACCAGGATCAATAAGAAATAGTGGTGTAATGATATTTCGTGGGACAATATTTAGCGAAGGAAAAATTCCATGATATGCATGGTCACTAGGTGGCGTTGTCCACGATGCGACGACGGTTGTTGAATCACACAAGATCAGCTGTTAGTAGTCATGTGTACTTTCACCAGAGTTACAAAAATCCATGTAGTTAAAGGCACCTTGAACTGCTGCATCTTCCCTCTGTAAGAGACATGAGCCAAAAGGTACATCATTTCTCCTCGATTACATTTTGGATTTCTATCTTCAAGTACAATCATCTTTTTTCTGTGAGCTTGTCATTGGTACACACACTATGACAGCGACCACTTGTGAATACACTCCTTTTGAGGAATGTTATCGTTCAAATTTCACATGTCTAGTGGTTTCACTAAAAACAATTGATTCTACACTATGCTTTTGAATAAAAATAAGCATTTTGTGGTTCCTAGTATGAAAATGTTTGCATTCTTTGTGTTACACCATATGTACAAGTTCAACCATGATTTCAGGTTCAAAGGCTGCCGCAAGGATGAAGTGCTTGGCATTGCAAACAATCGTTTAATCCGCATCGACCTTGGTATAGGAGACATTGTGAAAACCTGGAGATACAACACCATGAGGCAATGGAATGTCAACTGGGACATCAAACAGGTGATCCTTCTGAAAAATATGAACTACTGTTTTGGTTTTGGATTGGGGCTTCTGATACGCTGTCTCTGAGATGAAGAAATCCCTCCCTTATCTTCTTCAGATGGCCATCGAGTTTGATGGGAATGTGAACGTGGCCTTTAACTGCGTGACGGCAAATTGTAAGATCGTCCACGAGTACATTGGTGGCTATATCTTCATGTCCACACGCAGTCGAGATCAGAGCGACACGCTGAATGAGGAGCTATTTCACAAACTGACTGGTGGCCATGAGGCTCTGTGAGGAATAAACATAGACGGACGAGTGTGAAAAGCTGAGATTGTATAATATTTCACAAATAGAATACTTCTATACTATTTAAACAACACACGTCTGTTTTTAGTAGTATTTTGAGTTAATAAATTTCAGTATCAAACCTTGTTAGTGTTTGCAGTGTTCTACATACCACACACATGCTCTTCTTGATTACATGATGACACAAACGAAAAGAAAAAATAAAACAAAGTACAACTCTTAGATGTTAATCCAGATAATATTGAGTAAAGCAGATTCCTTCATGTGAAATGCTAATTTTTGGACTGTAGGAGGAAACTGGAGTGCCCAAATGTTAAAAATATAGCAAGAATGTTTCAGGAATCTTGTAGTTAGCAGAAAATCTACTTTTATTTTGGTGCTTTCAGGGATAAAACATTGAAGGAAATCACCATACATCAATTATTTCACAATAATGGAACAAACACAAAGCAGATATGTACAATGGTGCCCAGCCCACAATTTCATAAAATGCACATTTATTTCTTCCAAAATAGCCAAGTTCTGGATAGAATAACTAAAATGTGAAATATAATTACATTTTGGATTCTGACGATCAATTCGGATCATTTTATCGACTTGGATCTTTGTGTCTTGTTCAGCAAAATCTTTTTTTGAGTCATTTTGTTCATGTAAAATCCCAATAAAATATTGTGTTACTTCACAAACACACCTATGAATGTTATAGAATAAATATTTCTTAAGCATGCCTGCGTCTTTAAGTTTGGTTTACCTCATCAATGATCTATCTCTTCCATCGTTCGACATATTACTTTTCCCTGATGTTAATGAGTGCACTCCAGGTCCTTCAGCTCTTTTGTCACGTTACCACTCCCTATTAACCAACACAGTATGAGCCGGAAACCAAAAAGACTTTTTTTTTTGTTTTTTTCCAAAGGATTTTTCCCAAGTCGTCCTGGTGCTTTCATTCTTTTTTCACATGACCGCTCCCTAATACACCTCATACTGTGTCTTTAGATTAGTTTGTAATTTTACAGTAAAGATGAACTCAAGAACGTATTTATTTACATTTTATTTATTTTAAATCATCAATTTAAGAAAGATTTAATTTTAGGTAAGAATAAGAAAGAAAAAAGATTGTGTGCCTCAAAATGTGTTATTTTAAACCTTTTTAATTTGTAAAACTTTTTAGCTTGTTTGGCTCATCTGTGGCTTTAGTATATTTTAATTTACTTTTTAAATTAAAATTGTATTTAAATAAACAATCCAAGAGTGTGTATAATGCCTGAAACATCATTTACCACAAACGATACACTGACAGTCTGACTTATTAAATAACTGCTTAATTAACATTAAGTATCAAGTATAAAAGTTATACTTTTAGAAGGTATTACACCATTTGTAAGCTACTTTTCAATTAAATGACAACTTGAATGTGTTTGAGTCAAAAGTGACTCAAAAATACTTAATTAAGTATTTTTAATACATTAATATATAATGAAGATTAGAATACACTTTAAAAGACAAGAAACACAAATACCTTATACTTGTAAATGATTTTGTTAACAAGTTAAGTCTTTAGTACCACATTTGTGTTGAGAAAAATTTACAGAATAATAAATCATTTTAAAAAATGAAAACAGTATTTTAGTATTATAGCCGAAAACAGACAGAATGAAAAGATTTGGGAAAAAACCCCCAGCTAATCTTATCAGTTGCAGGCTCATAATCATGTCGTAATGTTATACAATGCAGTATGAGCCAAAATCAGAAAAGAATGAAGGGACTTGGAAAAAAACCCCAAAAAAACCTTTTCGGTTTCCGGCTCATGTCCGCTCTGTTATGTTCTCTCCGGAAACAGAAAAGATTACTTGTTTTTTCAAGTCCTCCGGGTCCTTCTGTTCTTACTTGAACAACCACAAGGATGTTGCTCATGCGCCACTGATCAGATCGCTCTCTGATGCGACTCGTTACTTGGGAGTCACATTAAAGATTCGTTCAATCTACAGTCAATAATACTTCCTGTAATGATTTAAAAATTTGTTCACCTTAAAATTAGCCCAATACACAATTTGCACTTTTTGAGAGAGGGGGAAAAAAATAAAACAAGTTCCGGATGGAATAACCGGAAAATACAAGCTAAATAAGAAAACAGGGAAATAACTAAACAAGATTTCAAACAGAAGAGGTCTACTACCACTGCAGGTCATACTAAAAGGGCACACAAAAATTAGAGTTGGACATAAGGCTTACCAGAGCTCAGGATCTCCAGTGAACACAAAATAATCAGATCTGCAGGAACAACTGGAAACTAGCACCAGAGAAGGCAGCACTACAATCACCAATGGACATACAATGAACTTCAAAAGAGATCATGGGCCTTAAGAACGGACAACGAGGAACGAGCTACCAGACAAGATGAGCAGGTGGAGCACATGAGGGCTAATTAACAAGGACAGAGAAGGAAGACACATGCAGGAGAAGTGGCCAGAATAAAAGGAACAATGGGGAGGAAACCCAGTCAAGGAGTAGTCAGGCAGGGGCCAGAACACAATAATATTGTCTTCAATTTATATGGCACTTTTCCAGACAATTTATGATTTTCAGAGCATTATTCATTCACACACTGGTGGTGACATTTCATGCCTCCTGCCCAACAAAAAAAACACACAAAACTCCACCAGTCATACACTTTCATACAGGACAATACGGGGGAAGTGACTTGCCCAAGGACACAACTGCAGACTGGACCTGGCAGGATCGAACCACCAATACCCCACTTGCCGTAATGAGGAACAGAAGACGAAACAAAATGAAAGACTAGGAGAAAAGACAAAATAAAAGGAACAGAGATTAGGAGGAAGAACCTAACAGATGTAAAGAGTTTTTGGAACGGCAAATGTTTAATGAGGACCAGAAAGCTTTAATAAGACCTGAATTCAGCTCGTATTTATATAAATCTGATTACATTTTTTTTAAATATTATATTCATGCAGATATTTGTATTAATAACACATAACTAACATTTTTTTAGCTTTTTTGTGAGCAAACGGGATAATGGGGCCCCCAGTTTGTTACATGTATTACAATAATATTTATGTAATATTAACATAATGACTGCTGAAATTAAAATACTCTTACCTGAAAATGATATACCCTCCCTAGATGGTAAAAAGAAGGGTTAAATGAACTCAAATGCACACACACAATATGGAATGAACACTTGTTTAATAAATAAATAAAACAAACAAACACCCGTGGTAGGGCAAAACTTTACATAAAATATACTGAAACAAAACTAAAACGAACAAACAAAACAGGAAAAACTTTAACACCAATACAAATACAATATATAACTTCAAAACTTGAGCAATGATAAATCAGAAGCACAAGTTTACCAAACACATGAGAATGAAGTAATAGTGAACCCACCCAGGGAAGGGGAACAAGAGACTTAAGAAGGCAGCGGGCAAACGAGGAACGATGAACCAGACATGAGGGCTAATTAACAAAGACACACAATAGCTGTGTCCCAATCCAGAGGTGTGCATCCTCCCGAGTGCGCATTTTAAGACCAATTACGTTACAACATTGTGCCAAGGCCGTCTCATTTCGCCAAAACTTAAGGGTCCTTAAAATGCAGCCTTGAAATGCGTCCTACTTTCCCCTGAATTCCGAGGATGCGTCGTGACCATCCTTCGTGGCCTCAGATATCCCACAATGCTTTGCACTGGGGTTTTTTTTTCATTAGAATCAACACAAAACACACTTGAATTTATATTTACAGTAAGTAACACTTTTTTTTTTTAATAAAAGAACAGTATATTCAAGCATTAAATGCTGGTAGTGTTAGGCGAATTGTAAAACATATTTTTAACAGTAAATGTTTTGTCGAATAAACTTTTATCCAAAAACTTTTAGACAGCATAGTGAGAGGATGGTCTGGAACAAATTGGTGAAAGACATACAATGACGTCGTATAGTCCATTGGAGTTGGTCTGTGCCAATGATTAAGATGAATCATAAATGTTGTCTCTAATTCAAACAGTTCAAAAGTTATTAGCATAAACACAAGTACAAATTTGGACTAGTGGTGATGCTAGGACTAGTTTTGTTCCAGATTGGGTCAGATTGCTCATAATGGCAAACTATCAGTGTGCCATATTTCATAATTTTCCTGCAGAAGAAGAAGAAGAAGAAACGGAACACAATAGGCGCCAGCACAACCTTAAAACTTTAAAGAAGGTCATTAAAAAAATACATATTGACAATTCATCAGATACGAGTCACAAAAATCTTTTTATTTTATCAACATACACACACACACGTACACCTCACAACATGACAGTTTGAATAATATGAATAAACTCACTCATGATCAAAACTTGAGAACCCTGGTAACTGTTACCATTGAGTTTATTGGTTGAGCTTCGATTTATTTTGTATAGCTCATATTTACCCTTCCGAGTGGACTGTGGACACTGTGCTGAATGCTGTTCTACACTGTGTGGCGCACACACAGAAATGTTAAGCTATTACTTCTTATTTGAGTTCATGCCTTGTGTTTTGAGTTCTGAGATACTCTTAAAGACCAGAATAGAATAGCCTTTATTTGTCACATACACTGTTACATGTAGCAAGATGAGACCCCTCTGGCCACAGACATAGACAGGGTGGGGACAGGCCAGTGTTGAAAGGTAGTATTTTTATAGAGAAACAGAGAAATGGATATACATTAGGTAAAGTAGCTTAAAAAAAGAGCATTTTCCACGCTGTCCTTCAAAAAAGGGCAGTGTGAAGTAGGTTAAAAAAAGGCCATTGCAATCAAGCACATAGACAAATACAGGAAGAGAACAAAGCAGGATGAGGTAGGGGTCCGGGGAAGTGGTGTAGCCGCTGCAGTCCACAGATGACATTTTCCTGCAGCCAGATGGCGCTGTACTAATGGTGCGTCAGATTACAGCGGTGGAAAAAAAGCAGGCGGAGATGAGTTGATGCAGGGGAGGGTGCTGAGAGACTCTCCTTATCAGGCCCCTCAGGGGGAATGTGTTTAGACTCCTCTTCTTGGCCTCCAAGGCCAGAGAAGATAAGGGAAGCCAGACGGTACAGAAGTTAATTTAGGTCAAAAGCTGTACATTTTTAAAGATTTTTAGTGTCTTTCGCCGGTCTCCAGATCATCCAACTTCCTTTTCATTTCTGCCAGCCTTTCCACGATGAAATCCAGTTTGCGGTCACAGACCGTTACATGAGTCCCGACATTTTTAGGTTCAGTCAACATTCCATTCCAGTCGGTCAGCTTAGTGGGGCTTTGAGCACTGACCGCTTTTGATAATCGCCAATGATAGCTCCACATATTCCAATCAGCAGAATCCCAGTTATCACAGTTCCAATTATGTAGATGTCTTCGACATCCTCCAGGGACAGAGCAGCCAGGCACACGATCCTCCACTTCGCCCAGGAGTCCATCGTGTAGCCAGCAGCGTAAGTTCCAGCAGGACAGGTGGGTTCCCCCGAACCCACGCTCCTCGTCGAGAAAATGGTGTCAATTGCATTTAGAGACCAGTTGATCAGATCCATAGTTCCTTTTATTTGGAGAGCAGGAGAGTGAGAGTCTCTGCAGGCAGACAAAAGACAAGAGCCCAGCTGGGATGATAAGAGATAAGGGAGAGAGAGAACAGCGCGTCTATCTCTGCCGACTGCTGAAGAGAAAGTTCCATTTTTTTCTTAAAATGGAAAACCTGGTTCTTAAATGCATTAATGTATATTTTATAACACATTGGGCATTGTATAATTACTGTAATGTCTCTTTGAAGCTTTAGAGAATTTTAAAACGGTTTTGTAGCTTACACAAGATCTACCCCACAGCAGGTGTAGTAACAGTTAATCCGGAGAAACATGGAGTTGAATCTGTTAATTCCTTGTAGGAATGCTTGTCCTTACATGACATCATTGGGTTGAGTTCAATATTTTCAAACAATGTTTTGTGGCTTTTTTGGCAGAATGTTTAACCCTTGTGTTGTGTTAGAAACCAGTTTACACCTGTGGTGTTAGCGGGTCCATTTGGACCCATGATTTAAAAATGCTTGAAAATGCTTAAAATCACCAGTTTTCTTCAAATGTTGCTAATTGCTGGCTTAGTATGTATTCATATAAATGGCACCAGTGTGTGAACTGTTTTTAGTTGGCTTCACAAACACAGTATTACCACCCGTTTTTGATTGCGAAAACTGTTTAAATTCACTAAATATATATTTTTTCTTATAGAATGAGTATAAATTAACTGTAAATGTGTTATAAACTATTATTAGAGTACACCTACCAAAATCTTTCTTTTATTTTTTATTATTATTTTGAATGATCAACAATAGTAACATCTTTGGTGTTTCTGGTCAAAACGGACCCGCATAGGTAAATGGTAGGATAAAGACAACAAGTCAATTTTTTTTTTCATAAAACCAAATTTTATTTAACCATGCCAATTGACCAAACAATTTAACCATAATAAGAACATCGATAAACTTTTCTGCCACTCCACGGGCAGGTTTTCCGGTATATTTGCATATTCCATGCATAGGCAGTTTTTGCATCACATGCTGCCCATATTTTGATACCATATTCTCCAGGCTTGCTTGGCATGTACTGCCTGAAGGAACAGTGGCCTCTGAATGGGACTAGCCAATCATCCACTGTCCACCTCTCGCCCAGGATTGTATACAAAGGGTCAACTTTCCACCCATTTGTCCCAAACCTCACTGATGGGAGCAATCTTGTCATTCTCACGAAGAGCAACTCTTGTTTCCCTGTTGTCAAAACTTGATAATAGATGAAAGGCTTGAAACGACATTGTGGCACGAAAAATAGGACGTCCTGATTCACCATCCCATAAACTGGCCGTAGCTTCATTACAGGATCTGTATACCCCCGCAAGAAGCAACAGTCCCATGTAGACATCGAGCTGTGTTTTGTTCATCTCTGTCCGGCTATCACCAAATACTCTTCTCCTTTCCATGCTGGTCATCTCAAGTAGGATTTTCTGAATAGGTTGTGGAAAGAACAGTTCAAACGCTGACTTGATGTCTTGGGCATGTGACACAGCGTATCTAGTAGGCCCTGGAGTCATTCTGAAGATGTTCTCTGTCGGTGCCCTGGAAGGGTTTTGAAGGGGGCTTGATTACCATAAAATGTCACCTTTTCTTGACCTGAAAACCTGTCTTTGAGCCTCTGTGACATTTGGGTCCTCCTCATCAGATGTTTAGTCTTGTTCAGAGTCATACAGAACCTCATCCTCAGACACATCCTCCTCAGCTTCACTTTCCCCTCTATCCACAGGATCACTATCATCGCCAAAGATACGACCCAGTGCCTCATGATCAGTATATCTTTTGCTCATGTTCACAGATGCTCCTACAGAATTCAACTGATAATATCCCAAACCCTCTTTGTATGTAAAGTTTGAGTTCATGTGGGGGGTGGTGTGTGTGTGTGTGCACATGTCTGTGCCTATGCATTTAAAGAGGCCTGTGTGCGTGTGTGTTGATGATGTGGGCCATAACTGTGCATATTGGACCATAATTGATCCTCAGGAAAACCCGTAGCTTTTAAGTGATGTTTACAACAGCCAGTATTCTCACACCACAGATGTAACTTTTTTTTTTGGACGTTTAGAATTTACTAAAATTGTGAAAAATGATTTTGCTGAATTTAAATATGTGTGTCTGAGGATTAGATGAAGCCTCATTCCAGGACAAAAAAGGAAAGTGTACTTTTTACACAGTCAAACTTGAAAACGAGTCAATTTTGACCCTAACACAACACTGGAGTTGGTAAGGTTTTTGCATTTTCTGCATATAGTAACAGTATTTCTGTTGTTCACTCTTCAGAGGTTATTTCTTGATGAATAAACCAAAGAAAGGGGTTCACAATGACTTGTCCATTCACAAAGGCATCTCTGTTTCATGCTCAACATAATCTTCTCTAAAATAGCAGCTTTGTTACTCTAAGTCCCAAACAGAACTTTGGCACAGATCAAAATGGTTCCAAAGTCTATTTGCAAATTCTATATGTTAATATCAAGGAGTAGGCAATCTTCTTGAAATCTAGTTCAAAATGCTATGTTTTACAATGTACATTTGCCTCTTTTTCAGAAATGCTTCTTTAATCACATCAACACTGAGATTTTTTTAAGGATTCTAATATTATTACTAGTTTAAATATTTTCCAACCTAAGTGCAATAGATGTATTGTGTCCAGAAATGATGAGTGACATTTTGGTAATCTTTAGTTAGCTATACATCTCAATTTTTTCAATATACAAAATATATTGTTTCTTAAAACTCTATCTCGTTATGATTATCAGGCTTTAATCGCCTCATGTGGATTAAAAGGTTGTAATAAAGAAGAATAAAGGCTTTGGGTTTTGTATAAAGTAAGAGTCACTCAGCATTCAGAGGGAGGGGGCACGTCAGTGGAGTAGGACTGCCGCAGAGGAGAACATGGTTCTTATCAAGGAATAGTAAGTGCTATATTTCAGTTTTTAACTATTTGGGGCTTTAATTATTACTGTGGTGTCCCTTGGCGCATTATAAAACATTACTTAAAGCAGTTTGTAACTTTATATGATGGAAATTAGGATTAAAATGGTCAAGATTATTTTGAGGAACTTAAAATAATCACAAGTTGGAAAGTTTAATGTTAGCCAACAGTGTTTTTTTTTTATGAGGAGCTGTATTTGTTTTCTATTGGATACTTAGAAGTTCAAATGAACTATGAAATGCAGGAAACTGTTTTTTTTTTTTTTTTTTTTTTTACAGCTGATGGATCAAACCTTTAAAAGGTTCAAAAATGTGTTGGTAAAATCACAAAAAAACTTGTATGACTTTTTAAAGAGAAGTACATCTGCTTCAGAGGAAAAAAACAGATTTATTTAGTAACTTCCGTAGCTCAGATTAATAATAGAAAGGAATGTCAAGAAAAGTAAATAGATTTGAACATTGTTTAAATTAAGACACAAGTCTCTCTTATTTAGTATAAATACACTGATGGTAGATGGGACGTTTAAAATGTTTTCCCCAGAAATGAGAGAAAAGTGTCTTGAGTTTTGTAGCTATATTCTTAAAGCTTTGTTTAAATAGTTTTTTATGTAATAATTGTAATGTGTGGAGGACTATTAGTGCACAACACATCTGCGGATCAACTTCATGCACACAACACTACTGCACATCACAAATGCTACAGCAAATGCTTTTTTTTTTTTTGCAGTCTTAATTTATATTTCCAATAGTGTTGGTCACTGAGCTCATAGAAGAGAAGAGTAGATGGTTGCTTGAAGATGATTAATAACACATTTAAACTTATGGTTTTGTATTCCTCAACACAATTTTCAAAAGCTTGGGGGCCTCTATGTTCTGTAGTGATGAAAATGTAATTTGAATCCAAATAGATTGCCTCTGAAATCACCACAATTTCACCGGCAGGTTTTGATGGCGTGGGAAATTTGCTTCCAGCATTAATTCTCCCCACATTAAAAGCTGTGGAATAATTAAATCATCACCTCTAGGAACAAATCTCTCTTTTGATAAAGTGGCTTGATAAAAATATATTACATGTTGTAGATATGTTTGATAATGTGGTAAATTTTTATCCTCTGAAAAGTTTATGAGTTTATACAGCTTTCCCATTCCATTTAAACAATATAAGCAAGCGATGAGCTCCATTCCTAGTGGATTATTATGATTTAAAAAGAATAATCTAAGTTTATAATAAAAAAGACAATATTTCCAAACCTGAAAATTGTCAGAACAGACGTTGTTGGACCTTCTTACAAACAATAAACAATGAGGCAAGTTTTTCACAACTTGTCCTGGAGGAAAACTTCCAAAAATAATACAAAAATATGTGCAGTCAATTGGAAAACCTGCTGGTTGGTGACAAAAATGCAGCATTTCAAACAAAGTCAAAGAAATACACTCTAAAAAATTTTATTTACTCTAAAAATGTACAATGTAAATGTAAAAACACACTAGTTCAAAATAAGATGCAAAATAGTTGAGCCCTGTTATTTTGAAAACAGGTTGCCAGTTCATCGCAGTACAACATTCACACCTGAAGGGAATTTAGATTTTTCAATAAACTGCATGTTTTTGGGATTGTGGGGGAAACTGGAGTACCTGGAGGAAACCCACGCAAGCACGGGGAGAACATGCAAACTCCTTCCAGGAAGGTCACCAGCGATCCTTGAACTGGCAACCTTCTAACTGGAAGGCCACAGTGCTACCCACTGCGCCACCATTCCACCCTGACCAACAACATATAAAATCTAAATACATTTATAAGAGCATTTAGTGTCCGTATAATTTTTAAGCCTTTTATGAGCCTATATTCCCTGCCCCATATCAAGTTGGCGCCATGACGACATGCGTAAAAAAGGCCGTTATAAGGTATCTACATATAAGATTTCTATGGTGTCACTACGGTGTTGACAGCAGACAGAGTAATGGCAGCCCAAGCAAGGATCATGTTCCTGTTTTTTCTGCTTACTTGTGGCTTACAGCAGGAACAGGATTACATGGGTCAGAATGTTCTTTCACCTCTGAACGGACATGCTTGTGTTTTGCTCACGCAGTGTTAAATAATAATTTTAAAACAGTGGATTTACTTCCACTTGTTTGTTTGGTAGAGTCATTATAGGGTTTCAGGGGTGTTTGAGTGTCTGTGGGGACACGTTTTTTCCTCATGCGTTTAAACTGTGAGAAAAAAAAACCTGAGTATGTGTGTCCCTATTATTATGTTTCATTTGTTTTCATCTGTCAGACGAGTATCATTTGTGTAATGTTCATTCATTCATCTCCTTATCTGGAGACATCTCCTTATCTGCTGGCACACCCAGTACACTTCAGGCTAGAGGCAGGGGTACACCCTGGACAGAACGGCAGTCCATCACAGTGGACATTCATTTTTGTTCAATACAGTTGACTAAAAAAACGTGCCAAAGATGAAAAATATTGTAATGTAGGTTTGTTGGATTAAATAAATAAAAATTATAGTACAAATCAAAATGCTTCAAACCAAATAAAAAGACAAATAATAATCTTCTGTGTGTTTGATTTCCAATCTGCGCAAACTTGATTTTGAATGTGTATTGTGCACTAATCAGACACCACAGTTATGTAGTGTTTGCTTACTAAACATTTCACTCTTCCTTTCAGCCGAATTTGTTTGCCATGCACAGTTGAGGAGGTGAGTTTATCATTAAACCATTCATCAAAGCAGCAGCAAAGTTCTAGAAAAATTAACCAGATTGCGTTTACCTAGTATTTCATTGTTACCATCACCATCATCTATGCATACATTAAATAGGTTTGTAAAATTACAAATTGTTATATTAAAATGTATTTATTTTTAAAAGTTCTATTATTGTTAGTATCACAGCTGTTTTGTTATTACATGAAAACGGAAGACTCATCTCCATTCAGTTTCAGTTATTCTTACTCTTCCATTTTCACATAAGCCTCCGATGCATTAATCGCTGCTTGTGCAATAATTTCACATATATGATCTACTGAAAAGCTAAAGGATAAAGAAGGAGCACCAGATTATAAACTATATACAATTTATTGACTCATAAAAAAGGTGGATGAACCCAGAAGAGACACATCAATAGCACAGGAGAATCCAAGAAGGCAGGAAGCGATCATGGAGAATCAGAAGGCATGAACCGTAGCATTGACAGTTAGAAAGGGAGAAGTGAGAGTATATAAAGGGGAAGAGTAGATGGGTGTGTCCCAATCCAGGTTCTAAAGCCTTCGGAGGGTCCTTCCTACTCAGCCTCTAAGGCTGCGGCTTTGAAGGATCCTCCGGAGGCTGCATAAACCCTTGCTAAACAGGATGGTCTTGCCTCTTGTTCTTCTCACTTCGTTTGGTTTGCTTATGGTACATTAGCGCCACCAGCTGGATCAGTAGTTTGGATCCTGAAATGAATGAAATGAAACGTTCTTGTATTATTAATATTTTTCTTTAAGTGATTCTTTTGTATTTATGTTTTGTTTCTGATCAATTTTTAAGTTCACTGTAAGTTCTTTCGTTGCTTAATTTATTTTCTAGTGTTTTACAGTTTATTTTTAATTGTTCTTTTTCTTTATATATTTTTTGTCTTTATTATTTTGAGTACATTGTATTAAAACATGCTCCGTATTTTCGTTTTGGTTGCTTTGGTCACATTTCCCTTTGGGATTTTTTTCAGTTGTATGAACTTTAAACCAGTATGACGGTCTAGCTTCATTCTGTTTTCATAAGTCTTATAAACTCCTTCGTCTGCTTCTTAAAATATAATGACATCCACCAATACTTATTTAAGATGTAGTTGGCAGCGTGTGTTAATGTTTGCAATAAATGTTTAAAATAAAAATGTTTTACTACCAGCATTTAAAACTTGAATATACTATCCTTTAAAAAAATGTGTTACTTACATTTAAATACAAATTCAAGAATGTTTTGTGTTGATTCTAATGAAAAACAAAAAATAAATGCAAAGCATTGTGGGATATCTGAATGAATCCTCCAAATTCACATTTGAAGTTTGCATTTTAAGGACCCTTGAAGTTTTCGAGAAATGAGACCGTTGTGACGTAAGTGGCCTTAAAATTGCACTTGGGAGGATGCACACTTCTGGATTGGGACATAGCTGATGAGAATCGGAACACTCTGAGGGTGAGGAGAAAACAAAGAGATTAGACACAGGTTTAAAGAATAACAATGTGAGAGACTATGTGCAACAGAGAAATGAGGGGAAGGCATTTGCTCCAAAGGAACCGCTCATGAATCATAACTGAAACTGACATATTTGACCTGTTTCTATGCCAAACGATATACAAATGATTAATCCGCATCTGAGAAAAGCTTTCATCCTGGTAGTTCATGTACTGATTCAAGGAACACGAACATAGAAAAAGATTTTTAATTGTTTCCTTGTTTCGTTCTTAGTTTTTTTTTTGTGATAATTTTTGTGATCATTTCTGTGTAGGACTTTGCTGGACATGATTATTGGTACATATGTGAATGGTCCGAGTCTACAAACATTTGTTACAGACTATAAATGCCACATTGTTTCAACGGTTGAACAAGTTCAAACGAGAGTCAAATATGCATCGATGCCTCGTCTTTTAATCTCAGACAAAAATATGTCCCTGTAGAGATGAACTGATTCAGATGCACTGCAACTGGTTTTAAAACGTCAGCAATCAAGCATGTTGACATAATTGTGCATCAAAACAAATTTTATTGCTTAGTAAACAGCTCATGCATTGTTTTAACATATCGATAACTTTACCCAAATACGTAATGCTAGTAATTGACCAGCAAAAAGTGTTTGGTTACACTTTACATTCAACAAGTTTCCCGTCCAAAACGCTGCTGTCAGATCCTGAGCAATTCTCCTTCAGGTCATTGTCCTTGTAGATGTAACACACATTTAGTATTTAACCCTTTTACTTGTCAATTTGGGGTGTTCCAGGGTCCTTTCACGGTGTCTCTCGACGGTAACAAACATTAACCATCAAAATATTCTCAATTTAATTAAAAAAATATAACTGAAACTAACAATTCTTTTCAACCAGCAATCATAAACCATAGAAGCATTTGTTACAAACTCAGTCAACAACTCGTCTTTCTTTTAGTCTCAAATGAAACACTCCTAAACATTAAACTAAATTTCACATTCCGGGAAGTAAAAAACTTGCAATACCCGCAGTCTGCTGTCTGCAAGACTAACTCTGGCAACAACAGTAGTGTTTACATCCGGGAGGGATAATCCAATGGGAAACAATTTGTAATCCACCTCACTGGTTTAGCACATTTTCTGCAGCTTCACTCTCGTGTCTTCCATATTAGCTATGCTCTCAGTCCTATGCCCAGGAACTTTGGGACTACTCTTCCCCACGCTGGTTTAGCAGGTTTTTTTCTCTTTCTCTGCTCAGTCCGAGCACTCACGCACGCATCTTACGTTGCACTGAGATACCAAACCCACAAAAAACAATGGCTTCTACACAGCAATGGTTTAATACACATATGTCTGAGTTACATAGATAAACAGTTGGTGCAGTCGTTCCCCTTTCCTCTGAGTAAATGGTAGGGGTGTAACGGTACGCTAAAATCGTATTCGGTTCGGTACAGTGTCTTGGAGAGCTCGGTTCGGTTTATTCGGTTCGGTACAAAACAATAAGAACTTACATAATCTTTATTTTGAAAAGCTGCCAATACACAATAGAATTCTTGCATAAAATGAATAAAAGTGACACTTTTGGGTGATATTTTCAATAAATTGCACTCTTTATAAAGAAAAGCACATTTTTTAAATAAAAAATTAAATACTGCAACTAGTTAGGATATATAGGATAGATGAACCTATCCACATTTTCTGAAGAGAGCACAGATCTGGTTGCAGTGACAATATCTCCAGCAGTAGAAAATGTTAGATGTGTTGCCTGCTCGATCTCCGTGGAACAATGTCGGCATACAACTTTAAATTTATCCACTCGTCTATCCCCGTTATGTATTTTAACAGAGAAGCCAAAGTGTTCCCAACAGGAGACTGTAGTGAAGTGTCTTCAAGCTCTGGCTTCTCTTTCTCTGTGTCCATTTCTCACAGCTACTCGTGCAGCTCTACTGTGCTTCACTCAATAGCGTCCGTGCGAAAACTCGCATAGGAACATTGTTCCGCTGCGCTTAATATCGCGCTAATAACACATTTATATAATTTAAAAAAAAAATACCGAATACCGAAACGGTATGCAAGTGTACCGAACCGAACAGGCCGTACCGAAACGGTTCAATACATACCGTGAACCGTTACACCCCTAGTAAATGGTGTCTATTTTATTCACTGAGAAGAACAAAAACATGCAGAATGCTATCAAACAAAAGAAAACTATGAGCTCATTTCTTGCTTTTTACGCTCAATTATAGACCGGAACAGGAAGTACACAGTGAAGCATAACTTAAATCTTTCACAATAAAAGCATAAATGAGCAATTTAACAGAAGTGCCGCCATTCCAGCCATTCATCATTTTGCTGGAAAGTATACAGGTTGCCCTAGACTAGCAACAACCCAGCATTTCAACGTCCTTTCCACGTCTTTTCGACGTTATTTCCAACTACAAAATAAATCCACACTCTCAATAAGGGGCTGAGGCTTCAGATAACATACTTTTTAAAATGGGGGATACATTTTTTCACAAAATACATAATTTATGTTGTGAAAGGAGACTTACACAAAGTACAAAACAGCATGAACACATTTTAAATACTTTCCATAAACGACAAACCTCGTAATCCTTGAACAAATCGTGATGTAAAGATTTTTCCCCAAATCCTTTGCGCACACACGTTACAAACAGGATGATTTGCACTTCTGCATTTTCACAACCGAACACATATCTTTTTTTAAGTAAAACAATAGTTAATTTAAGTTCATTTTGTGAACTGTTTTTACTGACTTTTATTCATCATACTCAGAAAAGGATTCAAATTGACATTAAATAACATTCATTTTCTAAAAAAATGTAATCATGCACTGCCACAAAAACTGTTTAAAGGTCATTTTTCAGAGTTGTTTTGATTTTTAAAATAAAAATGTAAACAAAAAGACCCCAGACTTTTAAAGGTTGATATGAGACTTAAAATCCACCACAGCTTTAAGCCAAGGCTTCCGAATTCCAGAGTGACAGACTCTAGTTTGAAACAAACAATCCTTTAATACACATCACCAAGGCCTGAATTAGGTGATCATGTTGCTTTTGTTGTCAAGTTTGTTTTGCTCGTATGAATTGCATGCTTCCACTTTTCCCATTTCCTAAGTATCAAGTAGGCCAGTTGTACTCTGTGGCTGAAGCCAGCAAGAATGAGACCGGTGGAGGAGAAGGTATTGAAATCTTGAAGAATGAGCCTTATGAAGAAAATGGCGAGAAAGGACAATACACACATAAAGTCTACCATCTAAAAAGGTGAATATTCACGAGAATGGTTACAATAGACTATGTTACTGCAAACATGACCGTGCATTTCTTAATGCTATCCCAGTCATTTGTCTTTCTTTTCTTCATTACAGCAAAGTACCAGGGTTTGTAAAAGTGGTTGCTCCTGATGGAGCAATGACATTTCATGAAAAAGCATGGAATGCATACCCATACTGCAGAACAAGTGAGGAAAATGGTTTCTAAAAACCTACTAATGCTTCATTAATTATGTGAATAAGGAACAAATCTAGTTAAAGTTCCATTTTCCAACTCACATCTACCACTTTATTTACTTGCCCAGAGAGGGCTAGCAACTTTTCAGATTGTATAGGGACACACATACCGGTATATATATTCATTCATTAATTTTCAAACACGCTTATTCCCTTTTGGGGTCATGGGGGTCTGCCGGTGCCTATCTCCAGCACACATGATTGCAAGAGGCGGGGGTACACCCTGGACAGGTCGCCAGTCCATCGCCAGTCCATCACATTCACTCACACATTCACACGTAAGGGGGATTTAGATTATTCAAGTAACCTAACCACATGTTTTTGGGATTGTGGGGGAAACCGGAGTACCCAGAGGAAACCCACACAAGCACAGGGAGAACATGCAAACTCCTTCCACTCACATATATTTTCTTTCACATGGAACGAAAATATAGATCCACAAGAAACTGGTCTGAGAATTGTTGGGTTTACTGTGCTTTAAGGGGAGTCTGAGATCACGTATACCACTATACTGTACTTTATACTACTTTACATATAGGAACGAATCACTCAGAGATAGTTTTCAAGGTTCAGAAAAATAGATTTGCAAACAACCAAAGTCATGTGAAACGTCTGAAAAGAATGAAACTAATTACTAAATTAAGCATGTGGTGAATATTTACATCTTTCAGCCACGTCATTAGCAATGTTTCCATACAAAAATCAGGACTATCACACAAAGTTTTTAAGATGAAAGAAGCGTTTCCATCCAACGAATCAGAGAGAACAAAAACATCACTTCCTTCTAATCTGGCGGCAAATATAAAAAGAAAAATGGAAGTTGCTGCGTTAGGCCTTTTTTTTGTATATAACTTACTTGTGTCTTAGAACACATAGAAACACAATATTCACAGTCCCCAAAAAACTTGGATGACATACTTTAAAGACAGCAAAGGAATTTTAGAATGATATCGGATGAAATCACATAATCACAATGATATCGCAATGAAATCGGTCCATTGGTTAATCCATTAATCGCGCCCCAGTTCCACCAGAAAAACACATGACCAAAAAGTTTATCTTACCCAGTTGGGCACATCATTTTTTTAATGTCCTTTTTTAAAATGTATGCACTTCTTGCAATATGCACATAAAATAGATGGATGCAAGCACAGCTATTGTTCTCTCCATCACACCACTCATTAAGGATTCAGTGATCCCTCTTTCCCAGCTAATGATTAATCTGATTGGTCAGTAGGCGGAGACAAGAACTATGGGTGTTTCAAGGAACATCGAGACGTTTTCAGCTCACAAAAAAGGAATATAAGATTACACAAACATTCATTAAAGATTCTGATTAAAATTAGTTTTTGATGACGGAACAACACTACAAGATGCTAGGAATGTCAGAAAGGTTGATTTTACATAATATGCCCCCTTTAAAATACCCTTGTGCCTTTTCTCTAATCTGACATTTCTCTACTTTGTTTTTGCAGCAAAACTGATTTATGCGAGGCATTCTTTAAAACCCCTTTCCGTTCAGTGTGGTCATGGAATGTCTTTTTTTATAGCCATTTAGCTCTACCCCTTAATCACACACCTCCATCAAAAAAAACAATGTAGAGATCCCTAAACCTGACACGGTTCAATGAATAAAACATTCAACAAATTGAAATTGTTGGTTCCATGTAGAGAAAAATTGGTCTGTTTTATTAAAATGTTGTCATAGCTAAATTATTTAGACTGAGGGTGAGTTGTATTATTGTTGTAACCTAAAATGTTATGTTTTGTCCTCTCTCTCTCTCTCTCTCTCTCTCTCTCTCTCAAATCCAACATGTTTCCACAGTTGTAACGGTAAGTTCACTTAAAACAGTTATGACAGTGCACATTTCATTTAACATATACAATTCGGTAGGTTCCAACTCCCCATAATGACTTGCGGATTTCCAGTTTCCAAACGGAATGGCGAAAAAGAAATCCCGACGAATTTTGGGCTGTAAAATTAAATACAGATGTTTCCGCATCCATACTCAAGAGTGAAACTGCAGAGCTGCCGTTTCTCACACATTGAACGTAAGACTCTCGCATTTGAGCGATCTCTCACGCTACAAACCCGATTTCTCAAGCTAAAATAAATTTCAAGATGTGAAATGGGCGGAGCTAATAGTTTATCTGTGATCTGTTTCTTGATCCTGAAGATAGAAGATGATGATTGATATGCATCGTCTTCATTCTGTGAGGGTGTTTTTTTTCGCTAAACAAATTTAAAAAATTTAAACATTTTTTCTTAATTCACTTGAACAGTTTGATCCTTCATTAATGGAGTTATGTGGGTTTTCAGAATCTGATAAAAACCAAAAGGATTTATATTAGAACAACAAGCATACAATTGTTTCTATGCAACTGAACTGTCACTTGAATAAGTTATAAATAATGAGTTATTTAACATCAAGGAGTAGTTACATTTTTTTTTAATCTAGCCACAGGGGTTGCAAGCCAGTGACTTCTGTGCCGGTCCCAAGCCCGGATAAATAGAGAGGGTTGCGTCAGGAAGGGCATCCGGCGTAAAAAAATGCCAAAAACCAAATATGCGAGTCACCAAATCGATTTCCATACCGGATCGGTCGAGGCCCGGGTTAACAACGACCGCCTCCGGTGCTGTTGACTTACAGGGTGCCGGTGGAAATTGGACTACTGTTTGTCGAAGAAGGAGAGGAGGGAGAAGGATTCATCGACAGAAAGAGAAGAGGAAAGGCAGGAGTATAGATCTGAGAATAGGGACTCTTAACGTTGGTACAATGACAGGGAAGGGTAGGGAGCTGGCGGACATGATGGAGAGAAGGAAGGTAGATATTCTGTGTGTGCAGGAGACCAGGTGGAAGGGTAGCAAAGCGCGTAGTATTGGAGGGGGATACAAACTGTTTTACTATGGTGTGGATAGGAAGAGAAATGGGGTAGGAGTGATCCTGAAGGAGGAGTTTGTGAGGAATGTTTTAGAGGTGAAAAGAGTGTCAGACAGGGTGATCAGTTTGAAGTTAGAAATTGAAGGAGTGATGTTGAATGTAGTGAGTGGTTATGCTCCACAAGTAGGCTGTAAGTTGGAAGAGAAGGAGAGATTTTGGAGTGAGTTAGATGAGGTGATTGAGAGTGTTCCCAGAGGAGAGAGAGTAGTAGTGGGAGCAGATTTCAACGGGCATGTTGGTGAGGGCAACAGAGGTGATGAGGAGGTGATGGGCAGGTTCGGTGTTAAGGAAAGGAACCCAGAAGGACAGATGGTGGTGGACTTTGCCAAGAGGATGGAAATGGCTGTAGTTAATACTTATTTCCAGAAGAGGAGGAACATAGAGTTACCTACAAGAGTGGAGGGAGGAGTACGCAGGTAGACTACATCCTTTGTAGACGAGCCAATCTGAGAGAGGTCAGAGACTGTAAAGTAGTGGTAGGAGAGAGTGTGGCCAGACAGCATCGGATGGTGATGTGTAGGATGTTTCTGGTGGTCAGGAAGAAGAGAAGAGGAAAGATTGAAAAGAAGACCAAGTGGTGGAAGTTGAAAAAGGAAGAAGATTGTGAGGAATTTAGACAGAAGCTGAGACAGGCTTTGGGTGGTCAGGAAGAGCTTCCAGATGACTGGGAAACTACAGCAGAAGTGATCAGGGAGACAGGAAGAAAGGTGCTAGGTGTGTCAGCTGGAAGGAGGAAAGAAGATAAAGAAGCATGGTGGTGGAATGAGGAAGTACAGGACATCATCCAGAGGAAAAGGCTAGCTAAAAAGAAGTGGGACATTGAAAGGACTGAAGAAAGTAGACAGGACTACAAGGAATCGAAGTGCAGAGTGAAGAGGGAGGTGGCAAAGGCCAAACAGAAAGCATATGATGAGTTGTATGCCAGGTTAGACACGAGGGAAGGCGAGAAGGAATTGTATAGATTAGCGAGACAGAGAGACAGAGATGGGAAGGATGTGCAACAGATAAGGGTGATTAAAGATAGAGATGGAAAGGTGCTAACAAGCGAGGAGAGTGTGCTGAGAAGATGGAAGGAGTATTTTGAGGAGTTGATGAATGAGGAGAATGAAAGGGAAAGAAGGGGGGAAGAGGTGAATATTGTAGAGCAGGAAGTTGAAAAGATTAGAAAGGATGAGGTGAGGAAGGCCCTGGGGAGAATGAAGAGTGGAAAGGCTGTTGGTCCAGATGACATTCCAGTGGAGGTGTGGAAGTGTCTAGGAGAGACAGCAGTGGAGTTCCTGTCTAGGTTATTCAACAGGATTTTAGAGAGTGAGAAGATGCCTGAGGAATGGAGGAGAAGTGTCCTAGTACCAATCTTTAAGAACAAGGGTGATGTGCAGAGTTGTAACAACTACAGAGGCATAAAGTTGATGAGCCACACAATGAAACTTTGGGAAAGAGTAGTGGAAGCTAGGCTAAGAAGAGAAGTGGATATTTGTGAGCAGCAGTATGGCTTCATGCCCAGGAAGAGCACTACTGATGCAATTTTTGCTCTGAGATTGTTAATGGAGAAGTACAGAGATGGTCAGAAGGAGCTGCACTGCGTCTTTGTGGATTTAGAAAAAGCGTATGACAGGGTGCCGAGAGAGGAGCTATGGTCCTGTATGAGGAGGTCAGGAGTGGCAGAGAAGTACGTCAGAATAGTTCAGGATATGTATGAGAGAAGTAAGACAGCAGTGAGATGTGCTGTAGGTCAGACAAAGGAGTTCAAAGTGGAGGGGGGGCTACATCAAGGATCAGCTTTGAGTCCCTTCTTATTTGCTATGGTGATGGACAGGTTGACAGATGAGGTCAGACAGGAATCTCCGTGGACAATGATGTTTGCAGATGACATTGTGATTTGTAGTGAGAGCAGAGAGCAGGTGGAGGAAAACCTGGAAAGTTGGAGGTCAACTCTAGAAAGAAGAGGAATGAAAGTCAGTCGCAGCAAGACAGAATACATGTGTTTAAACGAGAGGGAGGGGAATAGAACAGTGAGGTTACAGGGGGCTGAGGTCAAGAAGGTGCAGGAGTTTAGGTATTTGGGGTCAACAGTCCAGTGTGACGGGGAGTGTGGAAAAGAGGTGAAGAGACGAGTGCAGGCAGGTTGGAGTGGGTGGAGAAAAGTGTCAGGGTGTTGTGTGACAGAAGAGTGTCAGCAAGAATCAAAGGAAAGGTGTACAGAACAGTAGTGAGAGCAGCTATGATGTATGGGTTGGAGACTGTAGCAGTGAGGAAGAGACAAGAGGCAGAGATGGAAGTAGCAGAGATGAGGATGTTGAGGTTCAGTTTAGGAGTGATGAGGATGGACAAGATTAGGAACGAGCACATCAGAGGGACAGCTCAGATTGGTTGTTTTGGAGACAAAGTCAGAGAGGCCAGGTTGTGGTTTGGAGAGAGGAGGGATGGTGGTTAGATGTTGGAGATGGAGATTCCAGGCAAGAGGTCAAGAGGAAGACCAAAGACGAGATATATGGATGTGCTGAAAGAGGACATGAAGGTAGTTGGTGCAAGAGTAGAGGATACTGAGGACAGAGTTAGGTGGAAACATGATTCGCTGTGGAGACCCCTAAACTGGGAACAGCTGAAACTAGAAGAAGATTGCCTCACCAGACAGTGAGGGCACTTCACAAATACATTTAATATTTTGCTTCACAACTCTTCAGCTTCATCATAGTATGTATAATTATTTTAAAATAAATACTAGTGAGCTTTTACGAGCCATGTATCAAGGAATAATTGCTTTTAACAAAAGGTTGTCTTCTCAATACCTGTTCTTTTCTGATAAACGTATATAATATTTATATTTTTAGTGCATTTGCAAATAAAAATATGCATTTGTAACTTGTTTTGCTACTTTTGATTCCCATACAGCTCTCTCTGTCTACCTCTCAGCTCTGCCCTCATCACTTAAAGGTGTTCCCACTCTTCTCAATTACGCTCCGCTCTCCAGCTGCCTGCATTTCAGTCCGTGAGCGATAGAGCGGGAGTAGTGACATCATCACGTCTGTTAAACTGTGAGTCCTACCCATAAATATATTATACCTGATCCATAGTTATCTTATCTATGACTCCTACCTGTGTAGTTTTTTCCAATGTACTTGTTTTGATGGCATAATATATGCTACTGCAGAGTTCGAATATGTATAGTTGTACAAGTAAATAACTGGTGTTTAAAAAGGAATAGTAAAAAGAATTACTATTTAGAATTATATTTAGCCGTCAAAATACATAACAAAGCTAAGTGCGACTCCAAATGTGTAAAAACAAGATAGCCGCTGCGTCTGATGTGACGACACCTCCTCCTGCTAGACCTTAGATTATTCCATACGGCTTGATTATACTTTTGTTCTTTCGAGCGCTGACGAATGTTTGGTGTGAGGAGTCCTTCTTTTAGTCCTGTGCTTACTGGAGATGTTGTGTTCATTTTTCCTTCACAGCGAGGCCAATTTTTTTGCCTGTGCCAACCTGCATTTATACCTCCACACTTTGAGCTTTGTATCTGAAAAAAAAAGAACTTTTTTCCTGCACTTGGGTTTCCACTCCAGTCATTACAAGAAGTTTCCTCTCAAACGCGTCCAACTTCAAAAAACACCTCATAGTATGCGAATTTATATACATACATTTATTCTAGAAAGTTATATTTGATCTAATGCTGCATCTGATCAGACTCAACCCACAAGTATAGAGACACAAAATAATTGTATTTTCCTCTTACAGCTGCAGCGACTGCAGTCTAAGGAAGAACTAATAATAAATAATTACAATGCCCTCAATTTAAATAGCGTTTTCCAGACTCTCAAAAACATTTTAGAGCTTTCAGAACATTATTCATTCACTGCACATTCACATGCTGGTGGTAAAAAGCTAGTTTGGTAGCCCTTAGAGGCCCTGGGGCAGGTTTTTTGGCCCACCACCAAACACACCCCACCAGTCACACAGATCAAAACAGGGTAATTTGGGTGAAGTGCTCTTCCGATTATAGGATGACTAAATCTACCACTACGCCACCACTCCCAGCATTCTCTATACCAGGGGTGCTCACACTTTTTCAGCTTGCGAGCTACTTTTAAAATGACCAAGTCAAAGTGATCTACCCGCTACAAAAATGTAAAACGTCAATCAACAAACAATTATTTTCAACTTTATTGAGAATTGACAAAACACACATAATAATTAATTATTTACATTTTTTGTAATAACGTGAGTTTAATTTGATGACTTGCACTGAATTGAATCATTAGAACAGTTGTGTGTGACCTGAAATTGATGGTAATAGAGTGATTTTTATGGGAGCAATTGAGCTTTGATCCAAATAATCAAGAATAAAAATGGTGCTCTAATTAATGTTTTATTGAAACTGAGTCGTGCAGTACAATATGCAGGTGAGGAGTGGCGTGTTGCTTGATTTTGGTTGTAATAGAACAATTTAGAATGAAGTTATTAATCATATTCTGGGTAAAACATATTTTGGATCTGGTCATTTGCAGACGGTCCCTAAACGAGTCCATGTCAGCGGGTTGCTCATAGACGGTAATGTGTTTCTGCGAATGCCGAGGGAAACTTGTTTTGATAAAAAAACGTTTTGTAGTTTGTCCGCTACATAACACAGATTAAAAATAGGTATTATTTGTTTACTAAGAACATTCTGGTCTCGAGCTATTGAGCAGAGAAAACCGAATCCGTGAATCTGCAGATAACTTTACTGAACTGTGACGGGATGGATGATCGGCTGATATTGTTTCAAATTCATGCCGCGATCGACCGGCAGCACCTCCGCGATCGACGTAATGAGCACCCCTGGTCTTAAGCATACAGTGGTACCTCGAGATACGAATTCTTCAAGTTACAAAATGTTGGAAATATTGCAAAAAAATGCAAAATGGAAAAATTTTGCTTCAAAAATACGAAGATACAAAAACACCAACAGTTCTGCTCTATTATCCACTTGTAGAGCTGATGTCGCACTGCGCTTCCGGGTCCTGGCGCTCCATTGTCCCATTGCAGGCAATGCTAAAAGGGGCTGATACACTTTAAAACACTTTCAATCAGTTTAAATCAATAATTATGTATAGATTACTAATAATGTGCTACAACAAATGCCGTAAAAGAAATAACGTTTATAACGTGGAAAGTGCTGTTCTGTATCGTAAGTTACGGAAACCCTGTGACACGTTCTCTCCATTGCTTCTCACACGCTCTACGCTCGTGATTGAAACCGTGTTGGTGTCAGTAATTCGTGAAATATCTTGAGAAAGTTATCTTTCATACGTGGTGCTGTAATGTTTTCTGCATCCGTTCCTCCTCCTCCGACACATCGCCTCACTCTCAAGGTAAGGTTTCACATTTGTGTACATATTACATATTTTGCGTGTGTTTTATTATCATTTATTACATTAACAATGTGTAGATCTAAGGATTGAAGAAACATTAGTTGATTTTTCTATGGTTTTCCATTTTTTTCATCTACCGTTGCACGGATTAGACGTTCTATGTGTAAAATTTGGTTCAAGATATGAAATGTTCGACATACGAAAGCCACCCTGGAATGGATTAATTTCGTATCTTGAGGTACCACTATAATTGGTTTCATTTATTGAAAGGTGTAAATTATGTTTGATGTATTTAATCGTGATTATTTTTAAATTCATTCAAAGTAGTGTTTTTAAATTCATGGTTGTTTGTACCGTATATTAACCCTGACAACACTCATAGAAACCACTAACCACAATAAGAACTGCCCACTTCCTGAACTTGGGTGAAATGTATTTATACAAATAAATAATTGGACATCCATGAAATTCAGTTCAAGACACCATGAGCTTTCTAATGGCTTTAGTTTCACTTTATTTTCCATTATTCCGGTTGAAAAGCCCCCCAGCAAAACAGTACGTTCCAGCGCAGTGAAATAAACTTTCCATTTAAATTATAAACCATTGCAACAGACGAATTTTGGAATTTGTGAGACTCGTGCTAAAGTGATGCAGAGTTAAGAAAGAGCTCTGACCTCTGTGTATTCTGAGATTGGGCAGAAATCCTAATGTTTCATACTGCATCAGTGCCCCGAGGTGATCTGCCGTGCAAATGAGCTTCTGTACTTTAGATGAGTAACTCTCAAAGTTCTGAGGAAGGACATCTCTACAAGCACACAACAAAGCAACAGCAGGGAGAATAAATCCACAGCTCAAGAACCAGCAACAAATCAGAGAATTTTTCTTCTTTAAACTCACTTAATGTGTGGCTGAAGCCCAGGCTGCTCTTCGTAGTCTTCGATGAGGAATGGCAGATTTTTAGCCCAATGGTTCTTAAACTTTCCAGGCAAATCCTCATCCACATTATACTCTGCCACAGGGACGTCCAGATGTGAATGAAGATAACGGGAGTATTCTAGAACAGGCAGAAGAACAGAAGCACTTTCTGTCGTTCTATTAAACAGTACAATTATAAAGGCTGTTATGGTGCTGAATAACCATCATATGTGTTAAAACAAAACAAAAAAAAGACCTCAGAATTTTACTCTTGGCGACGCATGATTACCTAAACTTATTGAAACAGGACAGAGTCATGAACAGGACTTTTACATTTCAGCGATATGCTTGGCTGGTTGTTGGAAATGAGAGCCACAGGCAACCCAAAAACCCAATAGTGCACTGTAATGGAAAATATGACATTTAGTCTCTTCACTTCCATTGCATACAGAGTGGACTTGACAATACAGCCATTCACAGATCCAAAACCAGGTTGACCGACAAAAGAATGTGGACACCCCCACAACTCTAGAGAACGGAGTCAGCATTTCATAAGAACTTTTAAATACACTGACAAGTACGTGATGAACTAAGCTAAGCTTGTTCAACACCATGATTTAGTCGCTGCTTTGCCACTGTGCTTTTGTTTGTAAAAGTTCACTCCACAGACGGGTGGATGGACATGAGTGCAAGGAGCGAATGAGACTGAAAACTTGCTGAGGAACAGGTTTAATTCCAGCATGCACATGACACGAACACCGGGACGGCTCAAGCAGATGCATAGCAGTGTTGTTTTCATCAACTATGTCGAAATCATTTAGTTGACGCCACTTTTTTTTATTACGATAACGAGACGGTGACGAGATAAACACTGCTCTTTGATGACTAAAACATGACGAGACTTGCGTGAGTTTTCGTTGTCGAGACGAGAATGGAAAATATTAATATTAATGGTCTGTCAGACGTTTAAAATGCATGACATTTCTGCTTAATGTGCTATCATTTAAAACCTAAAAAGTATCTGTTGCTGCATTCTATCCTTGTTTGGTCACGCCCATCACCAGGCATGCAGCGCACAAGGTGTTCAACACGTCACAATGTTGTCACTCATCACAGACAATGGACCACAATGGCGGCAGTTTCAACACAGGGGCTTGGTGGTCACAAACGTCATATGGGTATATTTCAAATATAACCCAGCAGATAATAAAACAGAGTGTATTGTGAAGGAAGACGGTGACAAATATGGCCACAAAGTAGGCGGAAAATATACGAACAACCTTAAGCGGCACCTGACCACAAGGATATTTTTTCGAAGGTAAGTTACGAGTGCTGTTAAAATATTGTATAGCCTACGTAACGTTACAATGTTACTCGACAATCGGCTTGTGATAAATTTCTTAGTAAGCTTATAAATTTGTAAGTTTTCCACATACTCCTACCGCAAATGGGCTACTAACTTCAGGCTAAAGTTAGCTTTTGTTACGTTTTGGGCATGTGTATGTTCATTGTACTTTAGCAAATTCTTAGAAATAAAGCCACAATTGCTGAAGTAGAATGTTTTTGTTTTTAGCTTTTTTGGAGTAATGAACATTGATCCCACTGTTACCACTTTATCTGTGTGTAATGCACAATCATTAGATCAGAAAGTATTTGCAGTTGGGTGGAAACCTTATACGTCTAAAACCAGTCCTTTATTATTGTAATTATTTGTGAAAATAGCTGATCTGAAAGCTTATGGATCAAATATATAGATGTCAAACTTATGTGTGACACTGCCCAGCAGCAATCTCCAATACTTATTGACTTAAATTAATTTGTTGAGACTATACTTCTTTTTTCTTTTTTTTGACTAAAACCTTTTTAAGTTTTTGTCCTGCTTGAAAATCATGTTTTTTTTGAAAGATCGACTTCTTCTTGCACTTCTGCTTGAAGTGTCTTCCAGGAACTGACTCCAGCCTCAATACGAATAGGTCCCACAAGCTCATCTTTGATGATACCACCCCATACCAGTACCCCACCTCCCCCTTGCTGGCTCCTGAGTCAGAGTGGAGCTTTCGGCCCTTTACTGATCCAGCCATGGGCCCATCAAGACTCACTCTCATTTCATCAAACCATAAAACTGTTTTATCTTGTGTCCCTTGTTCAGTGATGGTTGTTTTTTAGCCTTCCTTACCGCGGCCATGTCCCTGAGTATTGCACACCTTGTGCTTTTTGACACTCCAGTAACGTTGGAGCTCTGAAATATGGCTGAACTGGTGACAAATGGCATCTAGGCAGCTTTACGGGAAGTTTTAGACTTTTCAGAGTCCGTCAAAGCTTCCTGTGGTGATGTTGTTTATTCTATTGCCAGATTGGTAGAATAATTACCAGTTATTAAGTTAGTAAGTTATGTATGACTAAACTTTTGTAAATCTTAGGCTTCTATGGAGATTCCACATAGTTTTGCATAAAATTTTACACATTTAAAGTAAATGAGCTTAGAGAAACCTTAGTAGAAGTTGTTTAAAAGGACAAAAAAATGTGGATGTCTAGTCAGTACAGTTACTGTTGTTTTTTTGTTACAGATCTTAAGAAACAGAATGTTTTTAGATGCATGAACTGTCCGATCAACAGGTTATATTCCTGTAGAAAGGAAGTGATTGTGGAACTAGCTCCTCACCTCTGAGATACTTGACTTTGAGGTACTCTGAGCTGGCTTTCTGTCCCAGGAGAGGGTCATTGAGCATGACTTTAGTCTGGGCTTTAATGCCCTCGTAGAACTGACCCATCGCCACATGACTGAGCCCCTTCATGTACTGGCAAACCTCGTTATAGGGCTCCAACTGCAGACATCTCTGACAAAAAATAAGAGAAGAATTAAATTAGGAATGTATATGGTTTATGTACACTGACCGGCCACTTTATTAGGTACATCTTTCTAGTACCAGGATGGACCCCCTTTGCCTTCAGAGCTTCCTTTACCCTTCGTGGCATAGATTCACATTAAACATTCCTTAGAGAGTTTGGTTCCTTTGAACACGAGAGCATCATGGCGACACAAATACCAAATTATTTTGGAAAGTTAGACTTTCAAATTAATTTATGACTACAGTCAGTGATATCAGAGCTTGAACTGACCATGGCTCCTTAGTGTACCGCCATTTTTGAACCATTTAATCATTATTTGTGTATCATACTGCACATTACTTTTATACTTTCACTTGAGTAAAAGCTGGAATTGAAGAGTTTTAAACCACCGTATCAATACTTCCACTTGAGTAATGAAGGCAAACACTTTTTGAACCTTTGTTGTCCTCACCTCTGTGTTTTAAGGATACTGCTGCACAAAGACTCAGTGTTTAGTCTCATGGTGGATTGGAATGAAAACTTGTTCAGTTAGATCACTATTTAATAGCATAACTACCTACTTTTCAATATAACGATCATTGCGGAGGCTGCTGAGGTCATCAGAGAGCTGAGAGGACATGTTGCCAGAGCAAATTGTTCAACGGGAAAGCCCTAATCTCTGCTCCAAATTTGTACGATCTTCTAATTGATTTCTTAAATAAACTGCTAAAGGTTTAGTGCTGAAGAAACAATTTTATCCTCACAAAATAAGGACTTTAGCCTACAATGTCCTTATACTGCTTCCATTAGTGAAGTCACATGCTCTGTCCCAATCCAGGTTCTGGAATCCTTTAGAGGACGCAGCCTTCTCAGCCTCTGGAGGCTACAGCTGGGAAGGATCCTCCGAAGGCTGCACAACCACAAAGTTTTATAATATACTCTGTCTGCTCCTTGTTTCTTAAAACAAAACGTCATGTGTCATCAGTTAGCATACATCACATCAGCTATGTGTGTTAGTGTTATTAACTCCATGTTTTTAAAATAAAACTATGTTTTAAAATGCGACTATCACTACCTGCATTTAAAGAATCCCTTGAACTACTGTCATTAAAAATGTTTTACTCACATCAAAATACAAATGGCTATTTTGTTTAGAAAATCAAATATATGTCTTCTGAAACTCAAACAAACCTGACACAAATACCCGTTGTTACAAAATTATATTCTCACTAGCACCTTAGATGATCCTGACTCATAGGGTCATGTTTTCAGCCCTTCCTCTAGCCCTCGGATCCAAGGGCAAGAAACATTTGTCAAATTCATTTAAATTGGCAACATGATCTTTTCCTTGCACCACTACTGATTCCATTGAGGTAAGTTGGACAACACCTGACACTTCCAGAAAGGAATTCCATTGTTCCATTTTGTCCCGGGCAGGGTTTATATAGTCCTGCACCACTGACACCAGTTGTGTGGATTTAAAACTCAAATTGTGTTGTATAAACACGTTTAGTACCAGCACCACCGTGTTACTGCAGAGTTACCATGTGACTGGCCAGCATTAGAGCACTTTCAGATTGTGATTGAAAGGACATTATCAAAGCACCTAATGCAGCATACTGAGTTTCATTGCTTCTGAGATCTCAAACCCAAAGAGATAAATTTAAGAATTGTGGAAAATGTATAAAACTTAGAATTTCTTGTGGCTAAAAAATACTTTTACTGACCTTAAAGTTGCCAACTGCCTCTTGCAGGCTGCCGTGGTGGTATAGCATCATTCCTCTGAGCTGCAGAGACTGAATATGGTTCTGGTCTAGTAACAGCGATTTCTGGAAGCAGTCCATAGCGTTTTCGAAATCCCCCAACTCTCTAAATGTGATAGAAATACAGACATTCAGATACAGGAAACCCATAGTCTCTTCATCTGCAGCTTTTCCATTACATTCAGGAGTGCGCAGGCGTACACAGGCCCAAGGTCAGGCTGAACTGAGTTCACGAGACTCACTCGCCCCCACCACTCCGGAGAGCTGAAGTCAGCATTTCTTGCAATAAGCACATGATGTCATACGTCCCCTTTCTTGTAAAAACTTCGTTCACACCCACTGATCTGAACTGTATAAAAAACCCTGAACAAACTGCCAATAAATTTGTGACTGGTTGATGCATGATCCCTGTGTCGTGTTTCTTTCCTTGTCACCTCTGGGGCCCCGGAAAACTGCGTCTCGAGACAGAAGGGAACAGAGTCCTTCCATCACACTAAACACATAAGAAAACAAGAACATGAACCAGTGCAGGTGAGAGGGGGTAGTACACATGTGTCAAACTCAATGTATTCTAATGTGGCCCGCGAGAGTTTAAAAGTTTTGAGTGACTAAAGAAAAAAAACGAAAACGGAAAAAAAAACTTAATTCCCCACAATGCCTTTGGACTTAGCCAAAACTTTAGCGATGTGTTAGCGGAGAAATCATTGTAAATATAAAGTTTATACTGTACATAATATAATAAGCATCGTCTTAGTAGTAGTAATAGGTTTATTAATGTTAGATTGAACTGTTTTTTTTTAACCGCGTTCGGTCGTGATTCTTCTTCCGCAGTCTTTTTTCCTTATTTTCTCTCATCCTTCCACCGTTTTTGGCACACTAACTGTTCGATTTCAGTACCAAAACACTTGTAAATAGTGAAAGAAGATGTTTATACCATCATCGAGAGCCCCTGTGAGTTGTGAAACACAAACAGCAACAGCAGGGGGCGTGTCACCGTTTCAATCACATTCATATGTAACAAAAGTTTTTATACACAGGGTTTATTCCCAACAATAATGTTTTTCAATATATGTATAGTGTAATTTGTGACATTATATAATACTGCTTTAAAACGGCTCTTGATCCCAACAACATATGGCTTCATTCATTTATTTTTATCTTTTGCTAAGGTCTTCAGCTGGACAGGAACTACTCTACAATATTCCACAGCTGAAAAAAAAAACACCTGGACCTTTATAAATAAAAGAACATGTAAAATCGACGCTGAAAGCCGTATTCAGAGATTTTGAGTTGATGTACAATACGTTGAGGTTAATTTCTGTAATCTCAAAAATCTTGTTGCTATACATTTGTAATTGTTTATAAAGAGAAACTTGATGAAAATTCAAATCCTTTTTTTTTACTTTGTTGTTATTACACACTGTTCTGAGCATTTAGAACATAAAAATAACAAATAAAAATAATAATTTGCAGATTTTAAAAGTTTTATTTCCTCTAAAAAGAAAAATGGCAAAAAAATGATTCAAACACTATTTTCTTGGTGTTCGGTTCATTCAACTAAGATGGAGACGGTGTGACCAATGTCCTGTTTTTACTAAACTGGAGTCCATTTCAAAAGACTGCAGGTATTTGTAAGCTGCCAGGAGTTGGATGGGAGTGGGAGTAATTTTGAGTGGGAGTGGGGTTGGACCAGAAGTCAGTTTTACAGGAGTGGGACAGGACAGGATTTATTTTTTTTACTCTGGTCCAGGAGGGGGATGGGATGGGATTTTTTTCTCTGGGAGTGGAATGGGACAGAAGTGAAAATCCACTCCTGTGTCATGCTCTACTCCACATCTCTCACTTGGACAGTTTGATCTCTCCAAGATGGAGTTATGTGGGTTTTCATAAGCTGACAAAAAACAAAAGGATTTATATTAGAACAACAAGAATACAATCGTTTCGATTGCAACCGAATTGTCACTTGAATAAGTTATAAATAATGAGTTATTTAACATTAAAGAGTAGTTACATTTATTTAACATTACATTCAATAACGTTGTTTTAAATTTATAAGTTACATCTGTCCCTTTGAGGACAGCCATTATGCCGAAACGAGCTTGGAGCTTCACCTCAGGTGCTTCAAGTCCTTCTTTCAAGATACATATTCATTCGCAATGCTCCTTCTGCACCTCTAAGTTAGTACTAAGTTCTTAGTTACAGAAACACTGGGGCTAGCGGGATCACGTTACAGGTCTGAGAACTGCAGGAACACTGAACTTTGCTGTCAGGAAGCAGGTCACAAAATATCATCTGCTCAAACTATGGAGAATGCTGTGACAGATCGTTGTCGACTAAACGCTTTTGTAGCAGGCAGCAATTTTCCCAATAAAAAAAATTCCTGTAAATTCCTCTCGTGAGATTACAGATAAAAGAATCAGAGGCGGAACGACATTGCGTTCAGCCTGTTCTACTGTAGCTGCAGTCAAACCCTTCCAGTGGAGGAGGGACAAAGCCATGCAAGCCCAAGAGAATTGTGCACTGGGAAACATTAGTGACGGGACTAGTCTGAAAATCCAAAAGGACATTCACATCTTTCGTTGAGCATTATACAATGAGACGCAGCTCACCTGTAAGCCTGCCCCAAGCTTTTATACGCATCGATGAAGTCAGGCTTCAGTTTCAGAGCTTCTTTAAACACCTCTATTGCCTCCTGCATAAAGAAAGCAAAGCACTGTACTCAAACCATCAGTTATCATTGTTTAACACATTAAACACAAGCCGCAAAACTCAGTGTTGAATCAATTAAAACAAAGATTAAATGGAACGCTGACTGGCTGATGCAGTGTTTATATGAACTGCACCATTGACACCAGTAGAGAGGAACAAAGGTAACAAACAAGGTTGAGGAGACAACACCGCGTATGTGTTTGTTTAGTTCATTACCCCAACACAATTATTTGGTTTTGACCAATCAGCAGCCACTCACTGAGGAGAATAAAGTGTTTATTTAGCTTGACAACTCTTATGTTCATTTACATTTGAGCATTTAGAAGACGCTTTTATCCAAAGCAACTTGCAGATGGAGAATAACACAAGCAAAGGGTAAGAGGTACCAGAATCAATGGAGGGATTTCTGTTGAAGCAAGTTTCGCTGGTAAAAACCAGACAAGCTGATGAGTTGAGCAAGAATTGGGCTCTTGTTCATCTCAATTTTGATTTCCTGGTGATAAAAGTTTGTTCTGAGATTAGTTTCCTTTAATATTTCACATTTTGAGGCGAGTGAATCCCAAGCGAACGTGATTTAGTTTGAGAAGTATTGTTCTTGAAGAATTTAAAGTATGTACGTTTTCCTTTAATTAACAACAGAATGAAAGCTTTCTGACCATAAGAAGGCCCCTGTGGAAGAAGGTGAGTCCTTTGTAGAGCATGGCGATGGGCTGGTTTCTCTTCAGCTCCAGCGACTGCTGGAAGTCCTCACTGGCAGCCACATATTCCTGAGCAGAGAAGGAAACTTTATTTAAAAGAGTCATGACATTCTTTTATTTTTAATAATATGTTGTTCACATTGGTCTAATTGCCTTTTGCTCAAAAAGTCTCTATTTTTTTATTAAAATCACATCCAAACTCTTCATTTTCTAACCCAGACTTATTGGGGAAATGGCCTGAAATACTAATTTGGAAAACTTCGTAACTAGTTACACGTTTGCATTTCCATGATATGTATGCAAAGCTACTGTGTGTTTAATGCTGAAGGATTATTATTTTTTGTCAATAATTTATCAAGATATAATCATTAATTCTAAAATGCATTAAGTCATTTATCTATAGCACTACGTTTAACTATATTTACTCTTTGTAGAGGATGCCCAATAATTAGAAGACAATCATAATCATGTAGCTAGAACCCAGTGCAGACCGTATTTCAGAACGCATTTTCCTCTCTCCATTCTGAAACTTAATTACCGGTAAGTATTTGCTGGCGCGTGGATGTTTTTAATACTTCTGTTATTTTAGCTTTATCAATAAAAATGTATTTAAAGATTTAAAGAAAATTAACGCTGTTCATTGTAAAACACTACTTAAATAAAACAAACGTCACCATCACAAGACCCAACAAATTATTACTGATCCATTTAAACGTATTATTAAAACACTAAAGGGGAAATGGTAAAGTATTACTGTGGCATTTTGGGAAAATACAATTGTAACATTTTCAAAAATTTGTATAAAATAGAAATTGAACGGTTAGTCCACATATATCCTCTTTGGTGGTGTTTAGGGCATGCTCCACTACATCTTCAGTGAATTTGGTGAAATTTTACTGTGTCATTTGGAGAAATAGAATTGTGACACAAAGTGGACTAAGCTTTTAAGTTCTATTTTTTGCAACTTTTTGAAAGTGTAACAATTCTATTCCTCCAAAATGCCACTGTTCAATTTCACTAAATTCAGTGAAGATGTAATGGAGCATGCCCTAATCACCACCTGGGCGATTATATTGGATTTAATGGCAAGTATAAGTGTCTGCTGCTATGTGATGGATTGTATTGGTGGGTGAGAATCCAGTAAGTAACTTTATGATCACAACTGCTTAGCTGTCAGTCACATGGTCCTGCCTATTTTTTTAGGGAAAAAAATGTAACCATCGTAAACCATACGAAAATAAACTTTGTTCACTGTTTGTTCACTGTATAGATGAAAATTATTTAAACCATATGTGTAAATACTGTACTTTCTGAGGAAATAAATATTTTATAAATATATTATAGTTCAGCTTTTTTCCCATAGACTTGTATTGAGTGGTAATCAATCTGTATCCAGCGCCATGGGGGCGATCACCGCAGTTTGTCTTCACTCCAATGGCCATATGAGACTCATGACCAGAGGTCAAGACTAAACCAATTCACTTCCACATCATCACAATCCATTTTATTACCCATCTTCATTACTGTTTTACACAAATAACTAAACAAAAAATGTGCAAATTATTGTTTATAATATTATAAATGAAATGTGTGTTATTTGAAGGAAAGCCAGTTGTCACTGACAAAGTTTATCCCCCTTCCTTCTCCTTCCTTCATTTGGGAGAGGTGAACTGTCCTCCGCGACCCCTCCGTCTCAGCGCCGGTACATGCATCATAATAGAAAACCACTTAGCGACACAGATGATTTTTTCGCCCACAATTTAGTAAAAAAATGCTGCCCCACTTGCCCATGCCTAAAACCGCCTATGCGTGTGGCAATGATGAATACTCAACAAAAGATATTGCCACTGGTTAATTCAAATACACTGTAATCTCAAAACATTTACTACAGTGAACTCCTCATTTAGCCCCATATCGAACCTTTATGGATAAAGTATGTAACTGCGGCCCCTCCTGTGGTGTAGTGGGTGCTGATCTGGACACACACAGGATGTTGATCTTTCCCATCTCTCCCCTATCTTTATTTCCTGTCATCATTTAAAATAAAAAATGCTTTTGCCGACAAATATGTTTTGTTTTTCTTAAGCCTATAACTGAGGCAGATGATTGTGTTGGAAACACACACTGGAAGCCGGCCTATGTGAGCTTTACATTGGTTCAATAAAAAGCTCTGTACCTCTGATATGAAGAGGAGTGTTCCTCTGTGACGGTAGAGTCGGGCGGAAGGCTGCAGCTGAATAGCTTTGGTGAGATCTGACAGCGCTTCACTGATCCGGCCCAAGGGAGACAGAATCTATAAGAGGAGCACGCTCGCCGTTAAACACAGCGTGTGGAATGCAGCAAGCTGTTTCCACAAGATCGCCGTGCTAACCTCGGCTCTCTGCTCATACACCTCTTGCCTGCCGGGCTCCAGAGCAATCACTCTGCTCAGCTCGTACAAGGCCAGGTCTGCATTCTTGATGTCCTACACAGAGAGTAAAACATCATTGTAAACAGTCACCCAGTGAATGAAGCGGAAGAAAGAGACCAAGTACCTGCAGACTCTTTTTCCCATATGCTATTCCACGTCCATAGATGGCACTGACCAGCTCAGGATCTCCCTGTGATGATCATAAGCTACACATATTAGAGCAATCCTGTGCTCCTGAGAGGTATTTACAATGGCTTTGAGTCACCAGTACAAGCATCTGCATCACATAATATTTGATCCACCATCAGAGATTATAGAGCATTATTAGACTTATTTTGACAGCAGGCACGAGAATTCTGACCTGCAGCAGAAGGGAGAAATGTCTGATCGCTTCATCATAGAGGCCATTTCCAATAAGTACGTAACCTATGGCTGAGAAAAAAAAAATAGATATTCAAGCTTCTTTTTAACTTGAAAAACTTGAAGCACAACAAATGTCTGTGTTGCCGTCCACAGAACAGCAGCTTTCCACGGATCTCAAGGAATATAAACATGCACAAGATCAGAAATGTATCAAATCCAGCTCAGTTAATCTCGTCAAGGTTCCCCTTCTACCAGTTCGCATGCTGTCGGACACCCACCAATTGTGAAACGCTACGTCTCTTTTTAACTTTGGGCAAACAACGAGCGTTACTTTACACAATAATAAACTTTTGCTACAGGATAGTACTTTTAGAACAAGTCTAAGACTATATCTCCTCAGCCTCATGAGAGCAGGTGCCAAACCATACTCCTGTTATATTGCTTACTTTCTTCCCTGAGTCGTTCTCCTCCCTTTTTATGTTTTCTTGTTATTTTCCCGTTATTCTCACCACGTGTTCTCGTTATTGTTGATTAGATTCTAGTGTTTCCCTTCCTGCCCTTAATAGAGTTATTATTTAAGTTCCCTCTTTTTCTCTCTGGGTGGCGGGGTACATTTGTACCTGAGATACTAAGCTGGTGAGAATTGGTTATATTCATCGTGTCTCCATTGTAAGTAGTCTTTTCTGTTTATTTTGCCTTAGCTAGTTTATTCTGCTCAGTTTATTATGGTTTTCTCCGCTCATGGAGCTTTTATGTTCTACAATTAATAAATAAAGTAGGAAAAAAATGTTTATCATGGAGCAAAAGTGCATTTCAACTATTTCATATATGTGTTTTTAATTATTTGTAAATTACTGATTTGCTCACTTGAAAAGACTGCCTAGTTTCACATGAAAGTTCTCTTTTTTTGCCCATTTTGAGCATTTTATCGACCCCACTAATGTGATGCTACAGAAACTCAAAGGAAATTCAACATTATTTACTTCCACTAGAGTCTTCTTCTTCTTCTTTCCTTTCGGCTGTTCCCAGTTTAGGGGTCTCCTCAGCGAATCATCTGTTTCCACCTAACTCTGTCCTCAGTATCCTCTACTCTTGCACCAACTACCTTCATGTCCTCTTTCAGCACATCCATATATCTCATCTTTGGTCTTCCTCTTGACCTCTTGCCTGGCATCTCCATCTCCAACATCCTTCTACCAATATAACCACTATCCCTCCTCTGCACATGTCCAAACCATCTCAACCTGGCCTCTCTGACTTTGTCTCCAAAACAACCAACCTGAGCTGTCCCTCTGATGTGCTCGTTCCTAATCTTGTCCATCCTCGTCACTCCTAAACTGAACCTCAACATCCTCATCTCTGCTACTTCCATCTCTGCCTCTTGTCTCTTCCTCACTGCCACAGTCTCTAACCCATACATCATAGCTGGTCTCACTACTGTTCTGTACACCTTTCCTTTGATTCTTGCTGACACTCTTCTGTCACACAACACCCCTGACACTTTTCTCCACCCACTCCAACCTGCCTGCACTCGTCTCTTCACCTCTTTTCCACACTCCCCGTCACACTGGACTGTTGACCCCAAATACCTAAACTCCTGCACCTTCTTGACCTCAGCCCCCTGTAACCTCACTGTTCTATTTCCCTCCCTCTCGTTCAAACACATGTATTCTGTCTTACTGTGACTGACTTTCATTCCTCTTCTTTCTAGAGCTGACCTCCAACTTTCCAGGTTTTCCTCCACCTGCTCTCTGCTCTCACTACAAATCACAATGTCATCTGCAAACATCATTGTCCATGGAGATTCCTGTCTGACCTCATCTGTCAACCTGTCCATCACCATAGCAAATAAGAAGGGACTCAAAGCTGATCCTTGATGTAGCCCTACCTCCACCTTGAACTCCTTTGTCTGACCTACAGCACATCTCACTGCTGTCTTACTTCTCTCATACATATCCTGAACTATTCTGACTACTTCTCTGCCACTCCTGACCTCCTCATACAGGACCATAGCTCCTCTCTCGGCACCCTGTCATACGCTTTTTCTAAATCCACAAAGACGCAGTGCAGCTCCTTCTGACCATCTCTGTACTTCTCCATTAACATTCTCAGAGCAAAAATTGCATCAGTAGTGCTCTTCCTGGGCATGAAGCCATACTGCTGCTCACAAATATCCACTTCTCTTCTTAGCCTAGCTTCCACTACTCTTTCCCAAAGTTTCATTGTGTGGCTCATCAACTTTATGCCTCTGTAGTTGTAACTCTGCACATCACCCTTGTTCTTAAAGATTGACACTGCTAATGTTTCCTCAGGTGTCATCTTGTCGTGTTCACTAAGGTGTGGATGGAGGCTGGATCAGTGTTGCCATGATGTGGTCTCTGTGGTTGCAGCTGTGGCTTCTCCTCTTGCTGCCGTTGCAACAGGTGATCTTTCATTTAACAGAGTCAGCTGATGAAGCCGCTTCCCTTTACTGCCCCAAGATCTCCTGATCCATCCGGATGCTTTATAAGTCCTCTGGTGTAAAAATGTACAGCAAGGGTCTGGAAGGCACTGGTGGAGCTTCTTCAACCTATACATGCCACCACGGGTAAAACCAATTTCTTATTCGGGCTATGGAACTCCAGAACACTTGCCAAAAAGGGCCACTGATCTAGTATCGTTGCAGCGGGATCTTCACTTTTTAACTTTTAGCTCTGTCAGGCTAGGTCCTGTTTCCAAATCATGCTCATCTGGCAAGGTGGAGGCGTTGCCTGAGATTTTATCAAATACTTATTGATCTCACTTTGTGCAAGAGGTCTGAGTAATGTGAAAGCTTGACACGCACCTAGTTCTTCGTTGATATTTTGGTTTTCCACTGCAAATGGAAACCGACGCTGTTCGACAAAAAGCTTTGCTTGATTCTGTGGGGATAGAAGGGGATGGGGACAGAAAAAGCACATCAGGATTTTGTCGTCAACCTTTGCCAAACCAACCAGAGCATAGAAAGAAATTCAGATATCCAACATCAAAGAGGATGAGCAGAGTAAAGGTTTCCTGTGCAGGAAGCTACCTCTACCTGTTTCACATGTTTCCTGCCATAAATCTTCTTCAAGCTGCTTTCCTAAAATGCTGTTCTGAACATTGCTATAATCATTGCTATGATTAATTATTGCTTGAGCTTATGCAAAATATTGTTGTTTAAATACCACAGCGGCATATGAATGAAACAGCAAACATGCAGAACTCTGAACAATGGAAAAAATCTACCGTTAATACAAACTCAAAGATTTATAAGATATTTCACAGTCAGAATTCAGGTCTTAAACGTGTGGTGTGTAAAAATGAGGCAAGGATCAAAAGATAACTTCTGAAATGCAAGAAGCTTCGATCCTCTCGGAACTGTGCACAAAATCCGACAATGAAAAACAGGCAGATTGAAATTTAACCTCTTAAGCCCTGAGGCCTATTTTCCGAAAATCCTATACCTTTACTTTTTGAGGTATTTCTCAGCTTTTACAAGGTCTAAACTGCAAATCTTGGTATCAAAATGAAGATGGGTTCTTGGGGGGTGGTGTGGATGAGTTAATTTGACAGTCAAGAACACAGGGTAAGAGTAATTGATGTTGAATTGGCCAAAAAATGAACTCCGCCCCCCCCAAAAAAAAAACTATGTTTCCTCTAATACCTCTATTACTTGTAACGAAGCAAATAAAAACAATCAATTGTAACCACTACATGTGAAGGACATCTGTAGCAAGTATGGTGTCCATACTACTAGAAACTAATATTCTGTACAGGTTTTGATTGAACAAAGTTCAGGCGTAATCCATTTTGGCAAAGTTTGGCACAATTTGGCACAATAATTGAAATATGGAAAAAATCTTGTCCAAAGCTTCCACTACGTTAATGGTCTTCTTTTCTTGCTTACGGGACATGATTTCAGCAAAAAAAACTCCTAAAGAAACGCTGTAAAAGGGGGGTTGACGCCTCTTTACGCTGTCTCCATGCTCCATGAATAAGCTCCTATTTATAGCGCATCCGACCTTGTAACTTCCCTGTGTGCCCACCCCTCGACTGTCTGTCCAATCCGGGAGCTCTATACCTCGTTGGAAAGCTTTGAATCTGTAGAATCCAATGATATCCACCATTTTGAGACGGACAGGATCCCTGACGAATCACAGGACATGGAGCGTGGAGAGGACAGGGAGTGTTTCCATATTTGGTCATGTTATTCTTTGAAAAAAGATCGGGAAGAGACCCAAAATGGAGTGTTTGTAAAGTCATCGACCAGCTATAACAACAAACGGACTTTTATCGCTATGGAAATAACTTTTGTTGAAAAAACGGCAAAGGTAAGACAAGATTTACATGCTTGCTTTGTTTTTGCTGCCGTTTTTTTTGGAGAACTTTCCCTCCCTGCTCTGAAATACTTCATGCAATGTAAATGAGTTGTATATCACTGGATTCTGCTGGTTGTTAGCTTTCATTTGTTTATATTGTGGATACATATCGCACATAAACAAAAACGTGGTCATGAATTATACTCCGGACATGTTGTTGTTTATTTGCATGGCGTTCGAGCTGTGGTTAACGGATATGAAATTGAATTAGATACGTTTTTAGAGGAGTTTCCGCTGAACACAACAGTATTTAATATGTGTGGGTTATTCTCAGGGTTAGTGAGCTATGAGCAGAAATGTAACGCACAAGGGGGCAAGTCCCCGGTACCGGGGACTCTCGGGTTTAAGAGGTTATTGCTGTGAACAATAATAACTGTAACTCACCAGGATTTTCTCTGCATTGAGTGAAAATATGGACTGGCAGGGAGGGTTGCTCCCAGTCTCACAGTCTGGATCTTCAAGCTGTAGGATGGACAACTCTGAGGGTGCACAGAAAAATCACATATTTACTGTTAAGGCTGGAATCGTCGTGATTTCAGAGCTTCATCTCGAGTCTGGTTCACACATGACCCTCTCACACGCAGCTCTGATATACAATTTATTTTGTAATCATAAACAAGAACTTGGCAATGACTTCTCTGAATTTGATTCTTGGCAGCATAAATGATCTTTCTCACGACATGATGACAGCGGTAAGTTCTGTTCTGTGTAACTGTTAATCATAAGTCCCGCCTAGTTTTTTTAGAGAAAATGACATGAAAATTAACTAGAACCAAAATCTATCGAAGTTTGTTCACTGTATAGATCACTTTTGCAAACTCATTAAAGCCGTTTGTGTAAATCATGTAATATCTGAGGAAGTCATTGTTAAAGTTCTGCTTTTTCCCATAGACTTGAATTGAGTAGAAATCATTCTGCAGCCAGCGCCATTGGGGTGATTACGGGAATTTGGCGTCACTTATTGCCTGTATTTAACATGGAGGAAGTGCTGTCACCCATTGTTTTGTGGCAAAGTAAAATAAGGCTAAAAGTGGGCGTCACCAGCCATCGCCTTCGTGAAAGTGTGTCCGGTAAATGAAAATGGGCAAAAGATCCACAGAGGTGGGATGTGAGCGTAGAAACCACACACACACATGATGTTCTAAAACAACACAATCACAAAAAAGAAACAACCGACAGTAAAATCTAAAAACAAAAGGAGTAGCCGGAGAATGACGCAGTGACATGACTGGCTGAAAGAACTGTCAATCAACTGCCTGTCAAGAAACAACATCCTTAAATTATGCACAATTTTAAGGCTTAATAAATCTTAAACCAACAAATTAAAAAATTCATCTCTTCATGTATTGATTTCTACTCAATACAAGTGTTCATGAAAGTCAACAGAGCTAAATGTTAGTCGCATTTAAAGATACACTGCAAACGAGCATGGATGATTGAAAAAATAATAATAATAATTTTAAAAAACTACTAAATAAGTGGCCTCCCTGGAAGGAGTTTGCATGTTCTCCCTGTGCTTTTGTGGGTTTCCTCTGGCTACTCCGGTTTCCCCCACAATCCCATAAAAACATGTGCACACAATTTTCGAAATTGTAACTATTTATCCACAATATCAACAATTATCTACTAAAACCAGCTACCTGTTGCTTCTGTTATGACATTGTTCCACATTTTCTGTTTCGTTTTACTTCTTTTGTTTATTTTTGTTTTGTTCTACAATTCATACTCTATACCTATTCAATCTAATGTTGTCCTGCCCAAAGACTCTGTTAAGAATAAAATTACTCTGAAATTCTATGCTATGATATTTACATGTCATTTAATTAAAACAACCATAATTCTCAACACCAGCATATGGCTGGTGAATACATTTCACATGTATGGGAAACTACGATTAATGTGTACTGGGATGTAATCAGCGGCTAGAACTTCATTTGGTAAACCTGTTAGCCAATAGGTGGATGATCCATGGATTATTATTGGTAGCGTTGTCGCATACAAAATAATGACTAATTAATAACAACTATACTTCCAAGGTAAGCCCACCCTTGTGGTCACAATCTGTTACAATCTGGTGTCGTTGACAGCATTGCTGGAGTGGAAGCAACCTATATTTTGGTTTGAAGCAAACCACTGTGTGGAACATACATTCAATGCTCCAATCCAGCGGAGAAAACACCACACCATGTGTTTTACTCCTCTGGAGAAAGCAAAACTGTCCAACTCAGCAAGGCATATACTCTCCCATGTGATGGCTTTTGAGCGAGACAGAACAAGGTGAAGAAAAAATAAATAAATAAATAAATAAAGCCCCCCCCCACACAAACTTTCACTGCCTATGATTTTTTTTGCCTCAACCTTGCTTTCAACGAGTGGAACAGACTTGTATAAGCCTTTTATCGAGAAGTATTCTCCAGGTGAAATTCCTGGGGTGGCATTGTCGCAAACAATATGACAAACGTATCATAATTATAATTCCACGTTAAGCCCATCTTTGTGGTCACAACCTATAACAACCAGATTCTGCATTCGTATAAAATTAAAAAAATTGCGTTTTTTGTTCAGCTTGGAAGTGAAATCGTTATTTGGCAACACCATTTACCTACAGCCAATGGGAAGGCACGTGGATATTCAATGGGCGGGGCTAAACACGTAATCAGTATGTAGACAGGGGTACTTGAAGGCACCGGCTGGGGAATATTTATCTTTATTTAACTCTAGCTACTTTTTAGCGCAGAATGTCACCAAAAGCTGGACGCCAACTACCTTGAAACAACAAAAAAGAAGAATGGTTGACTATCCCCGTCATGCAATGCGACCTGACGGAAGCATGACGTGTATTGGAGTCCTCTGCACACCTGATTTCTTCTAATGAAGTCAAGAACAAGAAGTTTGTAGAAAACCAGCAAGCAATTTATCGGTTGCCAGATTCTGCACATATCATTGTTGTTTGTGACACGGTCGGCAGCTGCACAATGTCCTCTGCGCAGGTGCGAGTTTCCCTGCGCGCCACCACGGAAGAGAAGGTGAAACAAACAAGCGTCAGAACGGCGGAGAAACTCACCGCAGTCCGCCGCGTACTCCTCCCGCTCGCTCGGGGAGCTGCAGCCGTGTTTGTGGAGCTCGCTGTTGAAAAACGTCAAGGTGGAGAACACCTCACTAGACAGAAAAGCTCCAGAAAGAGACAGCAGCGGCAGGACCGTCAGCATCACACCGCCGCTTGTCGATGCCATGTTGCGACCGACGCTTTGAGCAGCGGGCGGTTCTGGGTAATGTAGTCCGTGGAGCTCCATTCGCGTGATTCAGGCAATGAATTCGACTTCATTTCCCATCCGCGTATTTAGAAACCTAGCGCCGATTGTAAAACAAGGAACTGGCTCAGGTTTGCCAGGTCGTGTTCATGCCGCTGTCACACGAGAATGGCCGTGCGTCGCTTCAGATGCGTCGAGTGTAACGAGGAAGCGGAGGAGCTGCATCGAGATTACAGCAACGGGATCCTCAAGATCACGAGATGCGTGAGTGCGCTGAGCATGAGGGCGAGGCTTGAAGTTGGCTTGATGTTTGAGCTTTGCAAAATTCGGGAATTAGTTCCACACTGGTTTGGTTACATTTTGACCTCCTGAAGCACTTTCTGCTCACCTGAACCTCGCATGAGGCACAACCACATTAATCGAAAAAAAAAAAAACCGTGAAATCAAATGTATAAACGTGCATTTTCCCTCGGGTGTGTTACACTATTCTATAAAGCTGCCAAAGGGTAACAAACACGTACAACCATCATCATATTTGTTTATTTACATATTCAAAGAACGTCACATGTAATGGGTTTCTTTTTATGCATATAAAAAGAAGGCTTTTTTTTTAGCTTTTCTTAAAAGTGCTTTAAGTTTGGCATACCCTGGGTCCACCCTGGGTCTGATTCTGGCTTTAAACAAGTAGAGCAGAATAAAAAAAGCATTGGCTTCACATTATCCGATTGGCCCAGTCTTCTACTTGTACCGTGAACATTGCTTCATCTGTCTCTTTGAATGCTCAGTTGGAAACCTGGGAGGTCGCGGTCCAAGCTCTTTTAAAGAGCAGCAGTGGCATAGTGATGGAGTCGGTTGTCCTTCAACCGAAAGGTTGGTGGTTCGATCCCTGCCAGGTCCATTCTGCCACTTGATCCGCCTTGCTCTGTATGGATGTGTGACTGGTGGGGTGTGTTTGGTGGTGAGCAGGAGGCCGTTGGTGCAGTTCTGTCAGATTGCCCCAGGGTCGCTGAGGGCTATCAAGGTAGCTTATCACCAGCAGTGTGTGAATGAACCTTGAATGAATAATGCTTTGAAAACTCTAAAGCGTCTTTGAGAGTGGGCGTACACTAGGGCTCAACGATATTGGGAAAAAATTACATTGCGATATTTTTTTCCAAACGATATATATTGTGATATTGAGAGCCATCAATCCAGGCTAAAGTCAATAATTTATTTTTTTTATAAAACTACTTATAAGTATTTTGGTTCACAATCTTTTGTTTTTAAGTCAACTTTTCTTAGCAAAACTGCCAAGATAAAACATTGTTGTTCATCATCATCATGGCTAACCAAAATAAAATAAAACTTCTAAACGGAGTATTCTTTAGCATGATCACGTGATCCTACACTCTTATGTATGATGTATGCGTTGCTTACTCAAGGTTTTTAGCCAAGAACACAAGTCTATCAACCTTTGCAGGCTTGAGACAGGTCCAAAATATGTTTGGGGTGGTATAACATACCGCCTGTCAAGCGTTCGGATCATTTTCTTAAATCCCTCTTTGGCTACGATATTTAATGGCAACGTATCTTTAGCGATATGAAACGTTATTTCTTTCTGTCGTTGAGAGCGTTTCTGGTGGGGTGTCACACTGGCAAAGTCGCGCACCTCTTCATCGCACATTTTTAGTAGTGAACAATTCCATTTCAATGCAGTTTATGGATGTAAATCTTGCTGTTAACGCTCTGCCAGTGGTTTTGCTGAAGATATTGCCTGATCAGAAACAACTTTATTATTATCAAATAATATTAAGAAGTTTTTCTTAAGATTGTGATGAAAGAGACCAACACAAACGGAATATTTTCTGAATAATGACGGAAGCAATGACAGAGTTATTTCAACAACACAGTCTTCATTGTACTTCTGTAAATACGCCTCTGAGCAACTTCCTGTATCATAATCACTGGAAAACAGTCAGGATCTTTTAACAATGAGAGAGTGCATCTGAATTGGGATGTCGTACTCGGCCGCTCTCACGTCCAGACACAGGTTGCATTTGAAACGGCATGAACAAGCATAAAGTATACGCTTATAGAGTGGTTCCGGTGCATCCATCTCGTATATTAACAGCTGAAAGCAGCTGTTATCACTCATTCCTTTAAAACAAAGGATGGGACAAAGAAAAGTCAGTTCTCATCTGAGGCAAGTGTTTAATTGCTTTGTGGAGTGCATGTGCTTTGTGTTTATTTAATTTAAGTATTTGACTGCAAACCTGACATTGAAAAACAAAGGGTAGCAGACACTTCTAGTAGATAAAGCCACTTGAACACTCTTAAGGTATTGAATTATTTTTTTTCTTGCTTTTGAGTGAGTGGCAACTGCTCTGTTCAGTGTTTTTGTACTCTTTACATTTCTTTTGCACCTGGGACAGAGCGTTTGGAGAGTTTGGTGAAAATAATATATTGCTAATATTATCTTTGTTTAACCCACAAGGGAAACGGTTACTCATGAAATGAACTTAAATTATTATAATGTTATGCTTGTATTTTCCGCTAGTGTTGAAAACAGACTCTACTGAAACACGGGGAACACTTTTGGGTCTGAGACTCTGGAAACCCTGCGGGCCGGGAGTTTAAGACTGGTTTAGGTGCGAACCTTTTGCAATAAATAAAGATGGTTACAACGAAAACACACAAATGTGCATTAAAAAAATTATCTGTGTTTAATATGTTATTAACTCTTGTTCGTTTTTTATTTCATCATTAACTTTGTGAATTTTAAAGCGCATTTGATATGTAACATTTAAGAGACCCTCCTAAAATGATTAAACTGCTTTTACACATCAAATATAACTACAGTGGTACCCCGAGTTACGAAAGTAATCCGTTCCAGGGTGATGTTCGTATGTCGAATATTTCGTATGTAGAAGCAAGTTTTTCATGTAAAACGTCTAATCCGTGCGACGGCTCTCAGAAACAACAGAATAAGTAGATGAAAAAAATGGAAAACCAGAGAAAAATCAAGTAACGTTTCTTCAATCCTTAAATTTACACATTGTTAATGTAATAAATGATAATAAAACAGAATAAAACACAAGCAAAATACGTAATATGTACACAAATGTGAAACCTTACCTTGAGAGTGAAGCGATGTGTCGGAGGAGGTGGAACAGATGCAGAAAACATTACGGCACCACATATGAAAGTAAACTTTCTCAAGATATTTCACGAATTACTGACACCAACACGATTTTAAGCAGAAGCAGAGACAGATGGAGAGCAGAACGCTACAGAACACTATTTCGAAGTTGTATTTCGTTTCTCGAACATTTAGTAACTCGAAACTTTCGTATCTCGGGGGACCACTGTACATTCATCTTATAGCTACTATTGACGGCTGCTATGCACCTCAGAACTTGCTTCCAATGGACTTTGGGTTGAGTATAATTTATATATTTGTATCATTTTGAGTCGGCTGTACATGTACCTGTACATGACTCTTTGCTTCACAATTAATTTTTTTTTTTATTTTTAACAAGTTGATTGTGTGATGGACTGGGATTTGTCACTTCATCAATAAATGTGTTTGAGTATCGCATTACCTTCTACTGAACAACGACAGCCGTTTGGAACGCATTGAACTTAGCAAACTGGTAAAGAAGGTACTTTATGACACAACTTATGCATCATGTTTGTTTAAAGAGGGCATTGGTGAGCACATGTGTCAAACTCAAGGCTCGCGGGCCAGATCTAATGTGGGCCCGCCATGTAATTAAATGTGGCCCGCGAGAGCTTAAAAGTTTGAGTGAGAAAAAAAAAAATAGATTTCCCACAATGCCTTTAGCCGCAACGGTGTTTCTGCATCCATACTCGCGAGTGAAACCGCAGAGCTGCCGTTTCTCAGACATTGAACGCAAGAATCATGCATTTGAGTGATTTCTCATGCTACAATAAATTTCAAGATGTGAAATGGGCGGAGCTAATAGTTTATCTGTGATCTGTTTCTTGATCCTGATTATAAAAGATGATGATGATCGAAATGCATCGTCTTCAGTCTGTGAGGGGTTTTTTTTCGCTAAACAAATGACAAAAATTATATTTTTCTTTATTCACTTGGACAGTTTGATCCTTCATTAATGGAGTTATGTGGGTTTTCATAAGGTGACAAAAATCAAAAGGATTTATATTAGAACAACAAGCATAAAATTGTTTCTATGTAACTGAATTGTCACTTGAATAAGTTATAAATAATGAGTTATTTAACATTAAGGAGTAGTTACATTTATTTTACATTACATTCGATTACATTGTTTTACATTTATAAGTTACATCCGGTCCTTTGAGGACAGCCATTATGCTAATGTAGCCCTCTGTGAAAATGAGTTTGACACCCCTGCTTTAAAGTGTTTCAACTCCATGAGCCCTTGGATCCATGTCATGTGACCAGCAGACGAACGCCTACGGTTGACAAATAATACACATGGGAAGAGGATTTTTCAAGGTGAAGCACCACCTTTATTTGAACTTTAATCTAGACCAGCAGATTGTAATTGTAGAATGTATTTTTTTGCGTTCATGAGAGACAATACCACTGAAATGATTTTGAGGTCTGAAGGGGTTAAATAGGGCCCTTGTGAAACCAAAGATGCTCTGAATCGTTTGCTTTTACATGGAGTACATCGACTAAGCTCATGCTTTTGTTTCTTACAGAGGTCTTGCCATAAACCCGTCGACAAATACATTGAATACGATGCCGTGATCATTCTGATTGATGCCACTCTCTGCAAAGTCCAGGCCTTTAGGCACATCCTCTTCAACACTGAGATCAATGTGAGTTTGGGGCTCTTCATTTGCAGCGCGGGGAAAGTAAAGTTCCCCTTCAATGGAACCTAGTTCAATAACAAGATTAATACCCATCTGATGTCGAATTCCTTGAGCTTGACTAATAAGTGACTTTTTAACTGTTAATATTAATATTGAATTGTAAAACACTGCAAAAATGATTTGATTGTATTGTGAGATCTGTCTTTAGATCCACTGGAAGCTCTGTGTGTTCTGTCTGCTCTGTGAAGCCTATCTGCGCTGGTCTCTGCTGCAGGCCTCGCCAGCTAGTGGACACTTTACCGACATCATCCGTTACACCATTGAATGGCAGTTCTACAGCATGTTTGCCATGGCTGCAGTAGGTAAAGCGTGTACTTTTGGATCGGCTCATTGTGAAACTGCTCATTTGATTTGTGATGATGATGATGATGTGTTTGATGGATGAACACAAACAAAAAAACTCTTTTGTTTTTAACGCATTTCGTAATGCACTGTGCTCTTTTACGATTTAATAAATGACTTGTATAACAAAACAAAACATTGCTGTGACGGACTGGAGACCTCTTCAGGGTGTACCGTCACTTTTTTTTTGCCCAAAGCACACTAGAGATAGCACCAGCAGAACCCTGTGACCCTGAAAATGAAGAAGAGGATAAAGAAAAAGAATTCTTGAATTTCCAGCTTGTTTTAGGGAGAGCGTGAAACTGTTTGTCACTGGAAACCCTTGTGATCTAAAGCTTCATGACAGCCTCTGTGAAATTTCCTCTCGACGGGGCTTGACCTCATGATGATGGGAACTAAAATCTGTGTGATTTTATTTGGAATCACCCGATGCTCGTTGAGTTCCTCTTGCAGATTGAGTTCAGCATCTCACGGTTGGGTTTGGTGCCTCTCATCCTCCTTTTAACCTCACCCCAGTTATGCTCTGTGGGGTTCAGGTCAGTTGATCACCGATTCATCTTTTGGTAAAGTTGGCAGTACTGCTGGAAGGTGATTTGTTTGTCCCTTCTGTCGAGATCTCATGCACGTGTGCTCATTAACATATATTAATGTATGGGTGGGGCATTCTTCGCATTGTCTCATGTGCATATAGACCGTGTACACATAGATTTATTTGTACTATTGTATTATTGCGGTATGAACTCATGCATATAACTGAGGCCCCAGTTCATTTTATCGACTGCATGTACATGTTTCCATAAAAGCTTTTAAACACGAGGGTACAAAATTCTGATTTGAGCTCCAGTGGTCTGCTTGTGAAGCAACCCTGTTCTCTGCTGGTGCACCTTCACCTTCCACCTGACTCTTTGATCCAGCTTCTTTAGCATCCAGTGACCGTTTACTGGACTCCTGTCACTTTCCTGCCATTGTGTTCCACACTGACCCGTGTGTAAGGCTAAAAATTAATTTGAATGTTAAATATTTAGGCTGGGTCTGTAAGCGAAAACCAGTGTTTCAACATAAAAAGGCTCTGTTTTAAGAAGCTGCCTGTTTGGTTCTAGTAAATGAAAGTAGCCTCTTATTGGTTTTCAGAGCCACTGCTTTACTGAGCAGAAAGCGGATCTTTACAATGACTTTCTGGGACCCAGTTCCAGGAGAAATTGGTAAAAACTGTGATGCTGTATCTCTATGGGGATGAAAGTAATATTGTACCAGCAGAGATTTGGTGAATATGCTAAATATGGCCAAGAGTCCTATCAACGATCAGGTTTCTGATTTTAAAAAAAATGTTGCTGCCGATCTGTATGATTCATTGGACCCCTGCGGGGTAAAAAAAATCCAGTTCATGATTTAAAACTGCTATAAAATAATGATGTTTATCTATTCAATTGATCCAATAATACACTGGAAGTGAAAGGCACAGTGCTTCATCGATCAATCTGTGTGTAAATAATATTAATAATAGTGATGCGTGACAAGCAAAGAGAAGGACGTTGTTGAAAAGCTAAATTGTAACTTTCTACGAGATATTTCTTGTCATTTAGGATTTGTTTCTTTTGTACAGAGCGATGCATAGACAGAAATGAAGAGTGGCATTTTGATGTAATTCGGTGTTATTTTAACAGGTTCTCTTTCTCTTCTCATGCTTACAGAGCTCATGGTGTTCTGCCTGTCTGTGCTCCTCATTCTCTGGAGTAGCGGCGGTTTCTCCGGCGTTCGCTACACTCTGCTCATGAAGGCAATCCTGCTCTCTAGCTACGGCAAAGTCTTGCTGATTCCTGCCATCATCTGGGAACATGATTTCTCTCCGCATTGCTTCAGCCTCATACGCCTGTTCGTTCTCACCTCCAATTCTCAAGCCTTACGGGGTGAGCATTGGCAAACCAGCAATGTTCAAACCTGGTTCAGCCATTGGGACACACTCTGTGCTGCCCTCTTGAGTCTCCATGAGGAATCTTGAATTCTGTGATCCGTTGCTCATGTCTTTATTTACTCTCGGGTGACACACTGATCTGAATGAACTCTTCACTGCAGTGAGCAACACTTTTCCTGCAGCCTCTGAAACATCTGCACCATGTCTTTCTTCTGTGTTTCAGTGATCTTGAACTGCAGCTGGCGACGCTGTCTCCTGGCTGTGGTTGGAGGCTTCCTGCTGGAGACATGGCTTGCTCAAGCTTTAAGAACCATGCAACTCACCTCAGATGATTATCTTTCATTCATCTAAACAAGAAGAACATCGAGGAACACACTGAACCTTTTGATTCTGATTGACTCTGGCCAGTTTTGAGCTTGGTCTTAGAGAATGAACGACTGCAAACAGCATTTACAGAGTCGTGAGAAATCTGGAAAGGTTGTGGAGTTTCGTAAGATCATTTTCCAGCCCTGGAAAAAGGATTTAACCAGAAAAATGTTTCCAAAGTTTTGGAAAATTATGGAGGTTGATTGTGCTGAGGTTCTGGACCTCGCACTCGTTGCACCCTTGCCTTAAGCGCAAGTCTTGAAACAATACATGGAACTGTTGATGGTAAATAAATGACACTGAAGCTCCTCCCATACCGTGAGCATTTTTTGGCAGCGCACCGACTGGTGGATGGTAGGGACCAGATCAGGTTCTTCTCCTACAAGGCTCACATCCACTACAAATGTATTCCCCCTTGGATCTCCTGGCCTGTTTCTTCCAATAAAACCTGAAATCCTTTATTCTGCTTTATTCTGTCTTTGCTCAAGCAGATTATCATTTAAAATTCCTCTCAAACCTCTACGTTTTGAATGACTGACTGGTGTGACCTCTACTGATGGCCTCCCAGAGATCTCGCCCGATTGCGTTCACCTGCCCCACCCGCTTCCGTATCGATGCTCTTCTGAGACATTAAATCTAGAAAAATTGCTAAAATTTTGTTTGTTGAATTGGAGTTCAGGTATTTCTCCAACTTTCCCCAATCCCTTATGCACTCCCCCTTTCAGTCAGAACCACAACTAATAAATATTTACATACATTCTCAATGCTCCAATCCAGAGGAGAAAACACCACACCAGGTGTTTTACTCCCCTGGAGAAAGCAAACCTCTCCAACTCAGTAAAGCCTTTACTCTCCCATGTGATGGCTTTTGAGCGGGACAGGACAAGGTAAAAAAGAAAAAAATCTAGAAAAATGCCTTCAACCAGGAGCATTTGTGCCTCGTGTGTTACTAACCAGGGCGTCATGTTCCCTGTATGAAGTGGCCAAGATCTGAGGGGGCTTCCCGTGGGATATCAGCTCGATGAGTTACAGAGACTGAAAAGTGAATGCACTGCTCAACCCTGTTGCGCTTCAGTACTCTCCGGTCACGTGGACTTAAAAGGAGGATGGTTTTTAAGAGGTTTATCTCCTTAATCTACCGCTGGACCTTCTTAACGCATTGGGACCAGCTCGATCAGAGAACATGAATGCTGCGGGTTTAATCCGGACGCTGGGTGTTTACAGTGGCTTTCGGAGGCAAAGGTTCCTAAGCTTGTTTGTCAAATTCCTCTCTCATGTCACATGGTGTTGATGCGATTTGTTGCTCACTACAGGAGCAGCATTTTTGATATGGAGAGAATCACCCGATCAACACCATTTGTTTCAAAGCCATTTACACTCATCTATCCCTGACCCACATTTCAAACGCTTCCAGACGCTCAGTGAAAATTTAAGGATCCATCCAACCAAATGCCTCTAAAAACTATTCACTTTCTAATACATCTTGTGTTATCACTTTGTGAACAGAAAGCCACTGTAGTTCTGCTCGCAAGCAGCCATGGCTTCAAAAGTCTGTGCCATCACCGTTTTTCCCACAGTTTATTGCTTTGATCATCAGCAGGCTGGCCATTTCCTGTTATAGAACCATCTCAAATCTGCACACGCCGTATTATATTCTTCCAAGAGTCCGGTTTACTCAGAAGTGTTTCTTGCAGCCTTGCGGTGCTTCGATTGTGTTTGGATGTGATAAATAAATTAATATACAAACTCATTTAAAGAAATAAAATCCCAGTTCGAATCCCCATCGAAGCCTCTGATGTGTAGACCACAGCATACAAACTCCTCCCCAGCTTTAGATGTGCTTCCTGCAGGTACAATGCCCAGTGGACACAGGCGGGAGGAGCCTTGTCTAGGGGGGGTTGTGTTCTGAGATTCAAATACAGGAGCCTGCTGATTCAAAGATGAACCGTTACAGTATTCCTTTAATGCAGAAAGATCTGATCACAGGTCAGGTTTGTTCTGGTTGTGCCTTACATTTTGTTTAAGAAGAGGTATTTTCAATCAAATTAAACCAGTCCCCCAAGAACACCCGGAACACTGGGATTCAATCCTCAATTGATATGTATCGTCCGATATCACAACAAACAAATGATTGTAAAACATTTAAAGAAATGCGTATTGTGAATCATAATAAATAATATCTCTCTCTCTCTCTCTCTCTCTAAGGCTGCAGAACTAAAGCGAAAGATGGCACAGCTGATTCCCGATCAGTTTTATATAGTGATATGGAAGGAGTCGTGCATCCAGCTGTCCCCAGATGTGCCATTTTTAGGATCTAATCCATCGGGAGTTTCAGCAGGCGTCACGTTCGATTCTGTGTAGTACTCTTCGTCCTCATCGAAAAAACCGTTTTCCATAGCAACAGAGACTACCGAGAGGTCCTGACAGCTGCCCTTGTACTCCTGGATGGACTCGTGGAGGGACCAGAGCTGGCAGAGCAGAGACATGTCCTGCTGACGTAAGCCCACCTGCACAAACACAAACAGCGATGAGGACCAGCAGCACGTGGCCAAACCCGCGGAGGCTAGCGCTCTGCTAATAAATGACTAGAGATGCGTCTTGATTGTTGCTATTCCACTGGATGTCTTATGATATGCTAATAGGTACCTACCCGAAATAACTACTGTGTTCATTTTGCATTTAATATAAAGTACAGACATGAACATTTTTACATATTTGGGTACAAACACCTAAAACATTAATAAACAACCCATAATAAAATAAAACAATGATTACATACTTCAAAATAGAATCATATGTAGACTAAACATAACTCCACATGTTCCTCTGAGCGCGCTCAGTGTGAGCATACTCAGTCGCTGATGGCAGAACCCATCACATCAGTAGGACTGCTCCGCCTCAAGGAATCCAGATTAGAACCGCAGAGTTTCCCAAACCATAAACCAGGAGGGCCACACCCTCACAAACTGAGCTCCTTTATAAATATATAACTCAACTCAGCAAGCACAACTAAAGTTAACTTTGAAAACTTTGAATTTAAAGCAGAATCAGTTTTGAGTTACTTTGCCTGAGCAGAATACAGCTAATTACCAATTACTGTCTCAACTCAGACAGATGGGAACCTGTCAGAACACCTGTGTTGAAGGAGAACCCCTCAAACTTCGACTTTGTCGGTTTCCAGTCGGTGATGGTTTGGAGAGACGCAGCATGTGCTGCTGTGGGTCCACTTTCTTTTATAAAAAGCAAGTCCAGCAGGTGATTTTAGAGCGCATCATATATCCTGCTGTTCCCTTTTAGAATTGATTTTATTTCCCCGCAGGACTTGTCGCCAGACAAAGCTAAAATTCAAGCACCTGGTTTAAAAGCTGTGGAATAACTGTATCTCATTGGCTGTAAACTCTCCTGACTTAATAGCCCATAGAATCTCAATGGGGTTTATCAGGAGGAAGATAAACAGCTCCCATAATGCCTCAGCTGTGTTGAAGGCTGATTGCTCCAGGCTGCACCTACTGGATGATGGAGCTAGTGGTGAAAAAGGTCAACAAAGTGCTGAGGACACAATAAAGTAGATTACAATTCGGTTGCCCATGTCAACTACTCATTTGGTGAAATGCTCGCTTTGTTTTTTTGGGTTTTTTTTTTTGTTGTCTACAGTGACTACATTTACACACATTGAACATCAGCGTAAATTAATAAATATAAGGTAAGAGTATAGGGTTTTTGTTATTAAATGAATCTCAGGGCGCTAGGTACACGACACTAGATCGGAAAAGCCCTCTGGGAGACTCGCTTCGGGTGCGGTTAGAGCGTGAGGTACGGGTCGGAACTCCCGGAGCTGATCCTCCCTGAGGCGCTTACCATCTCCTTCCGCAGCAAAGCCAGAGCTGCGTCCAGGTTGGCAGGCTTGTTCGCCAGCAGATTGTCGCTGCTGTTCCGCCCTCGGCTAAGGTCGTCCTGGATCATGGTTTTCTTGACGTACATTCTCTCCATGTCCCTCCACGACCCGCCGCTGGAGTTCAGCAGTCCGCTCAGGCTTTTGGGCAGCGGCGGGAGACCCTCGATACAGGCCAGCAACCCACCCGCCGCTCCGTTACCAGCCTTGCCATTCATCCTCACATTCACAAGCGACACGGTTCACAAGCTGCTCGGAGATAGCGGCATATGATATGCTCTGGAAATAACCGTGTCCGCATCAACGTCCACGGTTTACAGGAGAACACAGACGATCCGCTGCTGGCCAGAGCCGCAGAAGTATTCGCTTCGCTGCTCGGGAGTGGCGACACTAGGACCGATATCACACTTCCGCGTTTCTCTCTTCCGGTTCAGGCGTCGGAGTGTAAACTGAGTTCCGGTGTACACACTAGCGATGCCCAGAAGCTAGAACGCATTTCTTTTTAAGTTCTGGACCTAAACAGATGATGTTCCAGTTGGTTGTCAACAGATTGTGAAACTGATATTAACTGATACACTCTGGGAGTTCATAAAATACAATAATATTCTCAACACTTTTGTAAAATTTGACTCCACATATAATAGTTCCAAGAGTAAAGGGGTGGCTTACTCAAAAATGATTTTGTCAATATAACTGTGTCTCAATTTGACCCCGGCATTTTAAATGTCTCCTAAAACAAAAAACGGCGGTGATCTATAAATGACAGTTAAAGTGTTTAATTACATTTGTTTGCTTTGAGCTATTGAGGTCTCCATTCAGCAGCTTGCTGCAACATCGCTGAGTGTTCCCACTCGGCTCGGCTTAGCTCCGGGCAAGGCTTGGTTGCCTACATGCAACAATGAATTTTCATTAGAATTAATTGGGTGTAGTTGTGTCTAATGAAAATGTGTACATTTCACTTATGAGAACTTTGAACATGAAAAACACTAATAATTTCCTTTATTCTATAATCTCAAGCACACAAACTTTCATTTTTCACCAATATCATGCTGCCTTCCAGGAGGAGGTCAAACTCTTCCCGATTAGGTGCACGACTGCAACAGTGATCTTCCACAAACCCAAGATCTTCAGCCCTGACATACAGCCATGGCACAGTTTTGAGGTCATTACTTTAAAAACACTGCTTTGCACAATACTCCACAAACATATAATTTTTCATACTTGACCAGTGTATTTCTATTTACCATCACATGGCGATGCTGTTGCGTGGGTGATTGCTGGGGCAGGAGCTGAGGAGATGTGTGCTTTGCTGTTGGTTCCACAGCCCAGCTTAGACAAGAGTATGGCAAGCCAAATGTGTCAATCTTTGAGAGGGTCGATGAGAAGAATCATGAAATATATAATGTATTTAAAACTGCTGCCATCTAGTAAACAACAACAGCGTGACTGGGCTCCCAGAGCCATCTACCGGCTTTGGTTGTACCACCTCAAACACACATCTGAACAATTCCTCAAAACTGAAAAAACAAGAATAAAAACTTAAGAGAAACATATTTATTTAAACAAACAAATGGCACACAATTTAAAACACAATATAAACTCCAATTAACAATTTAAAATCTTCTATTGATCTTATAAAACTCTTTTAGAACAAACCAAAAGTAAACTGTTAATATTCACACGCATGAGAGAACAATGTGATCATGTACACTCACAGGCTTCCATAATTTATGAAGAACACCATCTAAACCTAGCTTCCCAGGAACGAAACCAAACCAATGTTGAGAAGCAGGAGTGAAACGTAGCGAGGGAGGCTCACTTTCAACCCCTCATGGAACAAAACCCAGGGATTTAACGCTTGATGAACGCAAATGGAGATTTTTTTAAACAAACTGGTTAATTTCCTCTCCCAGTTTGTTGGTTTGGCTGAACTCTTCCCATCAATATCTTGAGGCTATTCCAGGAAGGCATAAAGAATTGAGAGACCTGATGGAAGTGGAATGTGACCTTGAAGAGCCTGATCTGGCAGTAAGTGAGGCATGGTGATATTCCAGGATGCCCGGCCCATGCGGGTGATATTCAGACCTGCTGAGTCACAGGTTTCCACCCAAGCCATGAATGAGCCTCAACACACGATACATCAGCTCCGTCAGAGCACTTCAACAGTTATCCACATCACACTTCAATGCTCACAGTCAACCCCAGCATTCTCCAGTGACACCCTCGTGGTCAAAATCGTTTCTGTACAATCACAGGCAGGTGTGGAACAACACGGAACATCTGACCACCATCTTCAGTTGAGGAAAGCCTCTGCCATCTGCTCCTCAGCACGTCACAGCAGACAGGAATCCAGATGCTCATTGATGGTGGACTGGGGAACTTTGACACCGCACACAGGACAGTGCACCATGATCTGACTGGGAAGGCTGCTCACCTGATCGTCGTAGATTCCAGGAACACTACTGCCTTCATCTTCCACGGTAATCATCCGCTGGAAGTAATCAGAGATTTCCCCTGAGTAATGCTCCTCCCGTGATCTCTTCTTGGATTGAGGTTTGCCTGAGATTCCATCAGGCTTGAAATGAAACTCTGATGAAGTGGAGGCTTCTGACTTCACGTCGGTGGAGGAACATGAAAGATTTACAGGGCGTGTGTTCCCAGAAGAATTTGGAACTGAGGCACTGGTCGAAGAGATGCTGTTACCCATCAGATTTAGTGAAGAGTCACCCGTGGCAGGCTTGGAAGAGCTGAATGGTCGACCGCTGCTTGGAACCATTGCCTTGTGGAGATCTCCCCCTGACCTCGGCTTAGCTCTGGCTTTCGAAACTCTCACAGGGGAGCCATTGACACTGATAAAAGCTTTGCTGTTGCCGACAGACTTTTTGCATAGACCCCTGGATGTACCAGAGCCAAGCGTGTTGAAGCGTTGCTGTTCCGGGGAGGCCAGAGAGGCAGGTGGAGTGTGAGAAGCAGCTGGTGGAAATGCGTTACCACCAAGAACAAACCCTTTCCCGCTGAAGGCAATGAAACTCCTGATGTCTTTTGAGCCAGAACCTGCAAGAGAATGCATTTATCCGTGTTATTCCAAGAATAACGACTTCTATCTAAATCCTTCAGTCAAGGACATGAGATAATGACTAGATCCTGTTCCCGAAGCACCACAATATTCAATTCCATTTATTACAAGGAATCCTTTGGTGTTTAGGGGGTTTTGTTTAATTTGTCGTCACGCACAAACACCAGCAGATTGGTGACTACACCTCCAGCTCTTGTTCTCAGTAAGTTTTTTTTTTTATATGTTCATTTTACATTCCTGCATTTATCCAAAGTGACTTACATTTCAAGGAATGAGCACAGTTCTTGCAGTGCTCTCCTGACTGAACTGCAGGTAAGCTTTTTTTTTTCCTAATTTTATATTTGATATACCAAAACCATATCAAGCCATAACACCTTTAATATAGAACACTGCGTTCAGCGTCTCAGATACTAACCGATTTATCACGCAAAGAGTAATCCTCACAATAAAGGGAAAAGCAGAATGAGGGTTTACTATTTGCCAAAGAGGCACTGGATGCAGAAGTACCATTTTCTTCTGATTGGCTAGGAATAAAGTTCAGGAACTGACAAAAAATGTGTTCATTAAAACAAATGTAAGTTGCTTTGGCTAAAAGCCAAATGCATAAATGTAAAAGTAATGGAATAAAAAGAATGGAAGGAGTGGAACTGAAGAAAAAGCTCTGAAAGCAGTGCTCGTCACAAGGGTTTTAGAGCTTCTTGCATTCACTGGTTTATCTAATCCTCTCTCAAACAAACCTAATTATTATTAAGAGGAACGTGGTTTAGAAAGTGAGAGCTGCTTCCTGGGCACTGATTAATGTGGAGGACAACCAGTTTGATGCCCTCTTCTGAAATTTGCTCAATTTACCCATAACGAAATGTCATTATTAATAATTAATTATATTCATCTCTGAGAAGACACTGACCATGTTAATTATTTCACACAATGAAGATCAACAATGATTTAACGAGAATATTAATATGCAACACTTTACGCCCCATGTTCACTAGACACTAACATTTTTTAACAAATCATGAAATACTTTTCACCACGTCTTTAAAATAATAAATCATGTATATAGAAAAGTTAACTTTCAGATTTTTTTAATATTCTGATTACAAAACTAAAAACTAACATTGTTAACATTTTAACATAACCCTGAGTGAGTCTTGCAGATGTGAATCTCGTGGAGATTTCTCTGCGTTGCCCTGTGGATAGTTGGCAGCGTGTGTGACGCGTGCACTTTGTTCCTCTCCAAACACTTTCACAGAGGTGGCAGAAAAGATTTGATCTCCATTTGTTATGAAAATCTTTTTGTGGGTCAGTCTTCTAAAGCGCCCACTGACCTTTCAACTATAACAGGTCATATTTCATTTACACACAATTTTTTTAATACAGCGTCATTTAAACAAGAATAGCAATCATATTAAATTAGATGCAGCTCACTGGTAAAATTGAGCTGATTTTAATGGTCTAATGTTGGTGACCCCTGGTTTAGAATATAAATGTACTCACCTGTCGTGCTCCTGGGAGGCTCTGATATCTCACTGGAGGGTTTCTTTTTGTTTTGTGCATTTTTGCCTGGTTTCCCATAGTTCTCCGGCTCTTTGACTTTGGTGTAAACTCCTCCACAGGTTCTTTGGTGCTCTGCCCACCAGGGGTCTCTGGCTGAAGGAGGTCGGTTCATTGCTCTCTTTACATATCCAAAAAACGGTCTGCGGTTCCGACAGGGCCCATCACAGCGCCACCAGTGCTGCCTGTACACGTCCACCTCGTCATGAAACGAGTGATAAATCTGGAGGAAAAAAAAAAACAATACTGGAGCACTGCAGAGACACCTGCCCCACGGTTGCTCTTCTCCGCAAATAAAATCTATTTTAATTCCACTAGAAACATGTCAATTATTGTTTGTAAGATCTACAGCTTTATCTGATGCATCCACTCCTCTATTAGCGCTGGAATGTTTTCAGATGAAGTATTAAAGATTGTAATTATCTCTATCAAGCCACCAAACAGAGTTATCCCCCTGAGAATAGTGTTTAAAATACAATTATATCAAGAAATCCATTTATCTGTCCCAACATTTCAAGTTATTATTATTATTATTAAGCTTCTGTCTGAATAACCGGTTACATTAGTTTTATTGATTAAAATGAGGGAAGCTGTGATGTTTATTTATCGATGTGTAAAGAACCCTGAGATAGTTCTGCTCTGCTTCAACTTTGTGATATCTCTCCTGATTAACATCAGAATCTCTTACCGTGATGTTGGTGCCGCTAGCTTGGTTAATGCGATCCATGTGTTTGCAGAATTCGGGCCCGTGGCCGTCCCGGTCTCTGTTATTTTGAGTAACAAACAGAAGAGCGTGGATCATCTCGTGGAGAAGAGTCTGTGAGGAGAGAACATCACACGGTGGAATCTTCAAACATCTTCAACGCGCTTCCAATGTCAAAAAGAAAAACCCATGTGCTGTTTACTTCGTGTAGATGTATTCCATGGCAGTGGAATTGTGCGCAGGTCTCCAACAGAGCAAGAACTCGGAGCACCTCACACGGGTTCTGAAGTGGAACCTTCCTACATCATCCAGCTATGATCCAGACTCAACAAAGCCAGAATAACAGCCGTGGGCTTATGGCTGCTGCTAGACTAAAAGCTAAATTCTGGCAAACTGCTGGTTTCACCCATAATAACATTTTTGGTGCATTATTATTTCATGATTATTATTATATGTGATTATATCGTAATAGAATTTTAACAATATCCTTCTAATATTGAAAACTTAAGAGTCGGGATTATATTGAACTGAAAGGAAATAGGATTACAGTCGTACCTCGAGATACGAATGCTTCGAGTTCGAAAAAAATTCCAAGATACGAGAAACACCAATAGTTCTGCTCTATTATCCACTTGCTAAGTCTGACATCGCGAAACGTTCTGGGTCCTGGCGCTCCATTGTCCCATTGCAGACAGTGCTGAAGTGTCTGATACACTTTAAATCAGTTTTAAATCAAGCGAAACATTATGTATAGATTACTAATAATGTACTATAACAAATATTAGAGTCAAAGTGTTAGTAACGTTTATAACGTGGAAAGTGCTGTTCTGTAGCGCGAGTTAGAGAAACCCTGTGACACGTTCTCAGAAGCGTCTCTCCATCCCTTCTCACACGCTCAGTATTCTCTACACTTGTGATTGAAACCGTGTTGGTGTCAGTAATTCATGAAATATCTCGAGAAAGTTATCTTTCATACGTGGAGCCGTAATGTTTTCTGCATCCGTTCCACCTCCTCCGAAAACATCGCTTCACTCTCAAGGTAAGGTTTCACATTTGTGTACATATTACGTATTTTGCTTGTGTTTTATTATCATTTATTACATTAACATTGTGTAGATTTAAGAATTGAAGAAACGTTACTTGATTTTTCTCTGGTTTTCCATTTTTTCATCTACTTATTCTGTTGTTTCTGAGAGCCGTCGCACGGATTAGGTGTTTTACATGTAAAACTTGCTTCGAGATACGAAATGTTTGAGATCCGAACGACACCCTGGAACAGATTAATTTCGTATCTCGGGGTACCACTGTAGTTATACATTGATAGGACGTACAGAAAAGACATGGAAGTCATTATGTCTGTGCTGCTCCCTTGTGTCAAGAGAAGAGTCACTTGTTTCATTGTTGATGTATTTTTGAACGTGTTTTATGAATAAGAAATCAATTTGGAAAACAACAAACACTCCCGAGTATTCACGTAAGGGGCGTCACACAGCCACCGTAAGTGCCTTAACTCTTCATACAGCCTCTCCCCTTCTCCAGCATTGGGTGTGGGTCACCCCTTCTCCTGTTGTCCCCTGTAAAATCTCTAGGTCTGTTTGCAGTTAATGTTATTCCAAAATTCATATTCGATCATGAACAAAATGTATGCACGTGTAACAACAACTCATCAAATAAAATAATAGCAGTTTAACCCTTAGAAGTCTCTGCCAATCGCCGCAGCCGTTTTCAATTACCGGTAAGTAGGGATAAGAAGATTCACCATTGTTTAATTATGATTCAAAAATAATGTCAGGTTTCAAAAAGGCTATTCGTTTTTATATTTTGTGTTATTTGGGAGGATCCTCCGAAGACTGAATGAACCCTTGGTAAACCGGATGGTCTTCTACTTCTTCTGTTGTTTTTGGCATTAGCGCCACCAGCTGGATCAGTAGTTTGGATCCCGAAATGAATGAATGAAACATTCTTTTATTATAAATCTTTGTTGCTTGATGTATTTTCTACTGTTTATTTCTAATTGTTCTATTTCTTTCTTTTTGTCTTTTTTTTATTTTGAA
>SRMA01026643.1:0-42622 GCA_007224835.1 Danionella cerebrum | reverse complement strand
ACTTAAGTGGCCTTAAAATGCGCACTCAGGAGGATGCACACTTCTGGATTTGGACACAGCCCATGTCTTTGCTTTTTTGATGAATTTATTAAATAAATACATATAAGAACATAAAAACTGTTTGTTCTCAAAGTTTACTGTAAAAGACCACATTTACTACTCTGAATCGTACTTTTTGTGCAATTTCATGATTGTTGGGGAGTTATTGTGTGATGTAGGTAAATAATATTGTTACTGTTCCAAATTCATCTGGGATCCCATGAAACTTTACTGTGTTTTAAACGTTTGTCCTTTTACAACGAGCAGTTATTGACCAACACTGAAGGAGCTCTGTTGATGGGGAGTGATGGGGAAGCTGCGGGATGCGGTCACCTGCACGAGATCTCTGCGGGGTCTAAGCTTCAGAAGAGGTTCACTGAGTCGAATCGAACACAAGCCTCCTCTGCCTTCATACGAGCAAACACCTGCACACCTGGAAACAACAACAACAACAACAACCCGATTAACTGCTGCCGAACATAAAGACAATGGCCATGCTCCAGTACATCTTACAGAGTCATCCGAGGGCTCCATTTCACCTCCACGCCGCTTAGCTTGCCCCAGAAGAAGTGCTCGTTGAACTCCAGGAACATGGCTCGCACGTCCGGGTTCGGGTCCAGGGTCTCCCACGACTCGTCCACGACGGACAGCGGCCTTTTAGGCGTAGGTTGGTCCGTTTCAAAACAAAGCGGGTCGAGTCTGCGCTTTTTATTAGATGGACAGTCGTCCTCTCTCGAAGCCTGCTGGTCAAACTGCTCTTGCAACCGAAGAGCCAGAAGAAAGTCTTCATCCTCCATGACTAACGTTACGTTTGATGCTCGCCAAAAATCAGCGATTCATTTTGGTTAAAACAGTAATATGTAGTTATATATATTCCTGAAACTATTTAAGTCAACGAAGTCCGTGGCTTAACGAGTGGTTTGTTTCATAAAAACTGTCTACACAGTCGGTCCACAGCAGACTTTGAGACTGAAGGGGAAACTGTTGGCCAACCAAAAAAACTCACAAAGTTTTCAAATTTATTAGTTGGTTCGTTTATTGTCAGTTCACCACAATTAAATGGTATGGATAGGAATATTAAGATAATACAACTGCTTTTATTACACAAGTAATACAAACATTAACGTAAAGCAGGCCTACATTTAAATATCACGACATTTCAGTGGTGAAAAGTAATTTGGTGGCCAACCAAAGTAATGCATGCACAGAGTGTTCACAACTAGACAGCGAATTGAAAATATTTACAAATATTTTCTTTATTAGCTCAAAGTCAAATATAAGTCTTGACCAGTCTGTGAAAGCTTTACCTTCCCGAAATGTGGAAAAACATCTAAAACATTCTGTCTAAAGTCAACCAAAAAATGAAAAAAAGGGGGGACGCAGTATTTTTATTAAAAATATGTGTTGCTTGGCACAAAAATAGGTTTCGTTATTTTGTTTTGAAATGTTTTGATTCCTCACGGGAAATTACGTCACTCGTAAGGAAGTCGAATCGTGAGTTTCCGGTCCAGGAAGTAACCCGCAACGCAGCGTAGCTGGAATATCAGTGTAATTGTTCCCACAATTATCAGGATATTTTGTGTTTCTTCTGTGAAATCATGGACACAGGAAATCGTTTGCGTAAACTGCTGGAGTCTCCTAATTTTGACCCGCAGTCTTACGTGAAGCAGCTCTCGCAGCAGTCGGACGGGGACCGCGATTTACAAGAGCACCGTCAAAAAATACAGACCCTTGCGGATGAGACTGCTCAAAACCTGAAGAAAAATGTGTATAAGAACTACAGGCAGTTTATTGAGACTGCCAAAGAGATATCTTACCTGGAAAGCGAGATGTACCAGCTCAGCCACATCTTAACCGAGCAGAAGAGCATCATGGAAAGCATCACGCAGTCTCTTCTGTCCTCCGACAAAGACGAGGCCGCCAAAGAAATGCTTGCTGCCTTCCCTAAAGAGACCGAGGAGGTGAAGCAGAGGACGCTCACAACGCTTCTGGAGAAAGTGGAGGGTTGCAAGAACATCATGGAAACCCCAGGAAGATATCTGGTTTATAATGGAGATCTGCTGGAGTATGATGCGGACAACATGTCACAGATCCAAAAGGTTCATGCATTTCTAATGAACGACTGCCTGCTCATCGCAACCTGGCTGGCAAACCGACGCGGAGCCGTGAAGTACAAGTACAGCGCGTTGTACGATCTGGAAAGCTTTGCTGTGGTGAATGTGAAGGACAACCCACCAATGAAAGACATGTTCAAGATCCTCATGTTCCCCGACAGCCGCATCTTTAAAACGGAGAACAGCAAAATCAAAAAAGAGTGGCTGGAAATTTTGGAAGAAACTAAGAAAAGTAAAGCAGCCAAAGATAAGCACAAGAAGGAAGAGGAAGTGCCTAAATCTCCAGTCAGACAGGAAGTAGTCTCCACGAACCCATTTGATGAAGACGAACCTCTGGATTCGGAGGAGCTGGTGGATCTAAGTCCTGAATGGATCCACGAGCTCCCGGAAGACCTCGACGTTTGCATCGCTCAGAGAGACTTTGAGGGAGCCGTGGATCTATTGGACAAGCTAAGTGAACACTTGAAAGAGCAGCCAGTTAGTCCTCGGGTAAAGGATCTGAGGAGCAAGGTGGATGAGCGCGTCCGTCAGCTGACTGAGGTGTTGGTGTTTGAGCTTTCCCCAGATCGCTCGTTGCGTGGAGGGCCGAAAGCCACCAGACGTGCCGTGTCGCAGCTCGTCCGGCTGGGCCAGTCCACGAAGGCGTGTGAGCTCTTCCTGAAAAACCGGGCGGCCGCAGTCCAAACGGCCATTCGCCAACTTCGCATCGAGGGCGCCACGTTGCTCTACATCCAAAAGCTCTGTAACATCTTTTTCACGAGCATCCTGGAAACGGCGAGGGAGTTTGAGACTGATTTCGCTGGCAACACGGGCTGCTACTCCGCCTTAGTGGTGTGGTCTCATCTGGTGATGAAGATGTTTGTGGATGCCTTCAGCAAACAGGTGTTCGACAGCAAGGAGAGCTTGTCCACTGCTGCCGAGTGCGTGAAGCTCGCCAGCGAGCACTGCAAGCAGCTCAGTGACATCGGCCTGGACCTCACGTTCATTTTGCAATCTCTGCTGGTCAAGGACATCCGGGCAGCTCTGCAAAGCCAGAAGGACATCATCACTGAAGCCACCAGGCATCGAAACTCTGAGGAGATGTGGCGTAAGATGAACCTGATGACTCCCGAGGCTCTGTCCAAGCTCAAGGAAGAAATGCGGTGCTGCGGGATCGGAAGCTTTGAGCATTACACCGGAGAAGACTGCTGGGTCAACTTGAGCTACACTGTCGTGGCCTTCACGAAGCAGATGATGGGCTTCCTGGAGGAAGGGCTGAAGCTCTATTTCCCAGAGCTGCACATGGTGTTTCTGGAGAGCTTGCGTGAGATCATCCTGGTTGCTGTGCAACACGTGGATTACAGCCTGCGCTGCGAGCAAGAGACTGAGAAAAAGGCCTTTATTTTGCTCAACGCCTCATTCCTGCACGAGACTGTGCTTCCTGTGGTGGAGAGGAGGTTTGAGGAGGGAGTAGGCAAGCCAGCCAAGCAGCTCCAGGATCTGAGGAAGAGCTCGCGGCCCGTCAGAGTGAACCCTGAAAGCACAACGTCTGTCGTTTAACTCAGATTTTCCTTCATTTCAGCGGCGCTGCTGATTCCACTTTAACATTTGCTTGATTTAGGATGAACAGAGTAGTAAGAATACTATTATTATAATAAATAGCAAAATGATGTAATTGTTCTTGAAAACTCGAGTCGTAAATTCGCAGAGCAATATGTAGAGCACAATGATTATAATCACATCACTCGCGTCTTGTTCTGAATTTGTAATAAACTCTTGAGGTGAGACTAATCTGGACCGGGGTTGACCTCATCAAACTTCTTGTCTTCTCGTTCACAATCTTGTACTCGCAGAACTTGTGTTCACTTTCTTCGTCCAGAAATGTTCTATTTTTAATCAGAGTAAAAAAGTCATTTATGCTTTTAAACATAGACATTGTGGCATTCCTGAAAATTCTCAGGATTACATTTAGTGCAGTTTTAGGGTAAAATGTTTGGGCCCAGCAGAAAAATTTGGACCATTTATACAAACTGGTTCATCAAAAGGGTTGAGACAAATTTCCGAAAACTTTATAGAAAGTTTCCATGGGAACTTTGTCTCGGCAATTTTGGGATTTTATGTTAACATTGTTTCATATAGAATGAAACAAATTCATTAAAAGCCTATTCAAAATTAAAAGTCATCAAATTTTCACATTGATTTTCATGCTAGATTAACAATAAGTGTTATCAGCAACACACCACAAACTGTTTCCACAGTAACCCATTTATCAGATTTATTTATTATTATTGCAAATCAAAATATTGTTTCAGTCTTGTAGCATATTTAAAACATTTAATGTTTTAGGAAATCATTTTCATGTGGTCATTTGTTATATCATGGTAAAAACTGGATGTATTTAAAACAAATGTTTTTAAATATTCAACAGGCTTATATTTAAACAGTTCAATTCTCTTTAGTTTTCTTAAACTAATTGTGAACTTTATTACTATAGAGTAAATATATTTACATTATTTAAAATCATAAGGTCTAGGAATTAATTTTCAGGGAATGCCATTTTTATTCCCCCTCAAGTGGCCAAGGTTGATCGTGTGCGGGGGATGGGATTAGTCTTGTGTTTTTTTTTCCCTAAATGTTTATATAGGGGCACAATAGCCTACTTTACATTTTTGCATATATAAAAAAAACTGATTTATGTAATTTAGATGACCTCACCAATAGATTTTTTTTATTGCGTGTATAGGATTGAAGAAATTCACAGAGCATGTCGAGGTGGGGCTTTAATAGCCCTGCTGTTAAAATTGTACCTTTTGCATTGCTTCTCCAGTTTTTGTATGTAACATAAATTCAACAATACACGGTGACACGGCCAGATTTCATTTGGTCTGTATTGCAGATGCACTTACAGGAAAAAAACTGACCAAAAAAAGATAAAGATCAACCTATTTCCAATTTATAGCTGATCACCTGGTGCATCCCTATAGTTTCAACCAAAGTTTATATTTTATGACTTTTTATTTTCAATTACTGTTAAGTACCCTGATGTTTGCCAACCTTCATTTTAAGCAAACTCACAGTTTATTCCCATTAATTCCTACATATTCCCATATATTTCCATTTATTCCCGTTAAGTCCAATGGAAAGTTTCGAAGTTTGAAAATTAGTGAAATTTTGCCACCCTATTCATCAATAGAACATTCAAATGCGAGTAAAGCTGTGAATGTCTGACGCAGGTTCCATTCTTGATCCTGATGCACTGCATCATGTTCAAAAGCTATAAAGCTATGTTTTAACATTTGCTCATAAAATATGTTGATGTACATAATTAGTGCTTGGATTAGTTCTTTTTACCATGATTTGACCATATTTCCGTCATGGCCATTGTAAAGATAAAACCCGTCAGGGGTAGGCTTGAACTATGTACAATCGGCTGTCAATCTTTGTTGGAAAATATCCCTTATTTTCCCTTGCATACACAAACATCCAGGTTTACCATTTATTGAGAACACATAAACTAAAGATACACGAGATGTATCAGCATGCTGGATGGAACAATGAGAAAACACAAGAATTCTTGTTCCCCTCGCAGTCCCACACCCTCCTGGAAGACTCCACTCTTTATTAGGGGTCAGGTCTCCGTCACGCCCTTGATCCTGGTCCTGAGAGGAGCTTCCATTGAGGAGTAAGGATTCTAGAAGCATGTGTTCTGCTGAGGCATTCAACAGTCTCTCCTGAGAGACCTGCAGGAGAGAGTGAAACTACTGTCTGCTCCAAAGCTGTTCCGACCTGCTCCCCCCGGCCACTGGCAATCCCCAGAATTCAAGGCTTCATACAACCGTCCATTTTTATTTCTGGTTAATCAGTATTGTGTGGCTTGGGATATTATGATCAACATGCATCTCCCTGCAGACTCTCAATAGAAAAGATACAGGTGTGTGAGGCTGTACTTAGGGGAAAATGGATTATTATGATGCTTAAGCTACTTGAGTATGATTGTCTTCCAATTACCGAGCATTCTACACAGAGTAAATGATTATCATAATTAACAATTGTGTAATAAATTGACAAAATTAATAATCCGTCATCTCAGAAGAGATCAGCATCCGAGGGTTTTTCATTTTCCTATCAAGCATTCCAATTTTAACTGGTCCCTTTAATATTTCTATTAACATTTATTCCACGTTCACACTGGGAAAAGACTTCCAGCGGACAGAACCGGGGCCCGTGCTCGCTGGAAGTCTTTTCCCTGTGTGAACGTGGAATAAATGTTAATACAAATATTAAAGGGACCACTTTATAAGCAGATAGGGAAGCAGACGTCACAAGAAGTGGGTGGCCGCACTTGCTCAGAAGCTCTATTTTTGGAGACTGAAATTAACAATACTGTGTAGCAATCTATGAAAGCTATCGCCAAAATGTGTGATGTAGGAGGCAGTAGGTATAGAAGGTAGCTGTGATTGAACATTGTAATTAATATTCGGTAAATGACAACCTCTTCAATTATGGTTTATCATAATAAGATCGGAGCATACAATCAAATAATGGCTGCAGTTCAAAAGTATAGCTCAACTTTAACCAAAGGGAGGTTTGCAAGTGTTTCAGTTTTAAGGTCCAGTCTCACACTGCTTGTGAAGCAACACTGTGTTTACATGCAGCACTATCTGAAGTGATGTTTGAGTGTGGGTAAGGATTGAAAGAAGCATGAGCAGGACTTTTATAATATTGCTTACTGTATAACAGTACAGTTACTTTTATCAATTATCATTCAAGCCGTATTATATGCATGAATATTTAAAAAGAATGCTCAGCTAATGGTGCTTATTATAAAACCACAGGCCATGTTTTAGAATGCTGCTAATATGTTTAAATTCAATATCTGGAATATTGTTCAGTTTATACAGTTTAAATGTAAACTTTCTGATGATTTCTAAAACCAGTAATAAAAGTGTAATTGACATCACAGGGTTTGAAGTCAATTCCTTGGCAGTGCCGCACCAATGTTGATGAAAATGTTGGGCTGTGGGCGGAGCTTAGATTATGAAGCCTTAGCCTAGATGTCATTGTAATTATATTTGATTAATTAATTTTTTGTCTCTTGCTCAACATGAAAGGAACCATCTTCCAAATGGATCTGTTGCAGCACACAGAAAACCTTTGCAGTCACTCAGACACCACTGGTTTGTTCTTAGTTAAAAAAAGAGAAACAATCTGTTTTCTTTCTCAGCCGTCTATTATACTTAAAACTTGTAGCTATAAATATAATGCTCAGGTATGTCCTTGTTTACACACAGGTGCTGATTTTTTTATATTTATAAATCCTGAAAAATATTTATAAACCCTGATATCTTGACTGGTTTCAGTAATTTCTGTTCGAAGCAACCTCCCCAAGATATGAAAGGAGAAGGGAAAAACCAGCTCAATTGCACACAAAGGAGTCAACTCCCTTGAAATATGAAACAAAACCTAACATAAACTAAGGGGTTAGGAAAACTCTGACAGCCTAAGGGGAGAACAAGACAAGGAGGAGCAGGAAAAGTATCTTCAGGAAGCAGAGGCAAATAAAGGGGGCAGGGAACAGGCAACGTGGGAAGAAAACACAAAAACATAAGAACAAAATTTGAGTCCAAATCCATTTGAGCCAACAACGGCTCGCAGGGTCTGACTGTACCGGGCAGGGGCAGTAACAAGGGCATCCGCTACAGGTATTGACGCACTAGGCCTGTCATGAGGAGTTCTGGAACAGGGTCAGTGGAAACACAGTTGTCCGAAAGGCATTTAGCAGAGCAGCAGATGGGTGGCAGCAGTGAGGCCTGCAAGTCGGCTGGGTCTCTGAGGGAACTGAGACAGATCCCACCAGGAACAGGGAGGTCTTATGGCATTGGTGCTGATCTACCCACAAGGTTCCCTCGGAGCCAAGCTGGAGACAGAGCCAGATCAGGGTTAAAGTGAAACCCTGTAAGTGTAGGAAATCAGGAACCCACAGGAGAGGACACATACAGGACCCAAGAGCAAGACTGTGATGGCAGCATGGCCGCAACTCCATGGCTCTCCAAAAAAACTGCAACCCTCAAGCAGAAGATCTTCACAGCTAGTCGATGACGTAGACAAGACCACAGGAACAGCTTGCTCCACAGCACCAGAGAAAGCAGAGGGAGTGACACACCAGAGAGTCAATTACTCACAAGGAATAATTGGGCCTCAATGTCAGTGGCTGCTGGAAGGGGGTGGTGAATCCAGAAGAAGTGGGTGAGACCCAGAACTCCAGAGGAGCAGGAGAGGGACAAGAGAAAGGGGCACTTCAGGAGCGCACAGGTCAACAAAAGGTCTCTTTGAACAAAAAAGTAAACCAGCCCAGGGCATAATCACAAACATTACTGATCAAATCTCCCATCTTCCACTAAAACAGAAAACTAAAAGTAAGGGGGCATTATAGTCCTTAAGGGGTAACAGGAAAGCAGGATTATTAGGGAGAGGACCAGCAGTTCACAGGACTGGGTTCTGAATTGCAGACCGTGCACAAGAGATGCTGGCACGGCAGAGGGAATCCTCAGCGAACAAAACTCCAGTTCAAGGAAAGAGTCCTAAAACCCAGGGGCTGAACAAATGGCGTGGGGCTCCATGGTGGCAAGTAGGGCAAAGGACAAAACTCTGAGGACACCTTTGCGATTGCGCAGAGTGGTGGCTGGAAGAGTACAGCAAATAGAGAAATAGGGGCTGGCCAGGCAGTTATTTCCTTCAGTCAAGTGCTCAGGGACAGCGCATACCGCGGGGACCTTCGGCAAACTGCTCTTTTGGTTCCCATGCATGAACTAAGGGCAAAGGGGCTGCGCAAAGGGCATGGTACACAGGTGGAGCTGGTAACATCAGGAGAGTCCTAGGAGCACATGTGGCAATTTAGGCAGTAAAGAGAAATCAGGATAACGCCACCCTGTATTACAGGGAACCTAATTAATAAGGCACACAGGTTCACTGGTTATGAAAGGAAGACCAGAGACAAGGAGCTGCAAAAATAAAAATATTTATTTGTCATTTAAAAACATCTAAAAGTAGCAGAGGTAGGCCAGCAGAAGGGGAGATACTCAAACTTAAAGAAGCTAGGAACCATTAGCCAGAGCAGGCGGCTAGCAGAGGGCTCAGCTTATGTCACCCAGTGCACGCACATACAATCCTGGACACACGTGAGGTCAACACTCGCACCGCAACACCACCACCGCAATTCTGGATTGGCCAGCTAGCCACCTGCCCAGGACCCTGGTCCCTAGAAACAAAACAACAATTAATAAAGAGAAAATCTAAATACTGTAACAAAGGGGTCAATCAAATTATACACAAAATCATAATAATATAAGAATAATAAAGGATGACCAAATGGAGGCTGGGAGTATACGGGCAAGCAGTAGCCTCAATCCACACTCCAAACATAAGAAAGTACAGAAATTCAACAACTAATGAAACATTTACAAAGGAATCAAAGCAACTGAAATAAGGCTGTGTGCATGCGACCCCAGCTGGATTGGGATCGGGTCATAAGTAGCAAGCACAGAGGTACCAAAAGAATATAGAATTAAATAAACTAAACAACAAAACTAATGAACGACGCGGAGAGTTCCGTGGATAAACGGTAGAGAAACCACCGCGTCGATTTAATAGAGACCCGGGATCAAAACAGCGGGGTGAGTTTCCAGCTCCCGCCCTCAACAGCTGATAAGCTGCACCTTGAGCGTCATCACGCTCCTAATCCTAAAAAAATAAAAACACTTTAAAAACATGCTCTAGATGTGAGAGGACGCTGAGATAAATCTTGAATGCGTACCTAGTGCATGATCACATCGGCCCGAGACGCGCAAAAGAGCTCTCGCCGCACAGCCACGGCAGACAAACCACTCTGCACCCCGATCGCTAGACACATTAAATTGAAGCGTGTAATCCCAGGGAGCAAAGGCATTCATAGGTTGTCACTAAACGTGTACCTGGTGCACAGTTGTATTCGGGTATGGACGCTCGCAGCACTACAGACAGCCACAAACAGTCACCGCCGGCAACCTAGCTCCACACCACAATCCGCTAAACAGATCAAATTTAATCACGATCTCCTATTAGCGCGTTTGCACAACCAGGCTTCAACATACCTCTCTGGAAAGGGAGTAGCGAAGAAAAAGGATGGTCCTCAGGCCACGACACAGCAGACCCAACACACACGCACACAATGCGGAGTCCGCTTTTATCTGCGAGGCTAATTGCTCAAATCAAAGCACAGTCACCTGCGCAGGTGAGCGGCACTACCGCGTCTCACCACACACAGATGCACAAGTGCAAGGGAGTCACGCAAAAGGCTAACAGGATAAGATAAGAGTAAGTACCCAAATATCTGTACAGTAACCAAAAACATAGTCCAACAAAAACAATTAGACAAAAAACAACATATTGTCCAAAGATTAACATCTCCAGAAAAATATGAGCGTTGGCACAAAGACAAGTCAACTGTGAACCCTCACAAAACTGCTGGCAGGCAAGCAAACAGAATACCGCTCCATCCTGTGGCAGGGCAGCAGCTTCCATTGCTACAGTCTGCCCCTGAACAGCAGACTCACCATCAGTGAAGACAGGGGCCACTTCAATAAAAATAGGAGCTATTCAAAACAGACCCGACTTTTGGGTATTAGGGGTATCCAAATCCAGGGATTTGTCCTCAGTATCCTCTACTCTTGCACCAATAACTTCTTGTCCTCTTTCAGCACATCCATATTCACCCATTAATATGATATTAATTGTCTTCTTCTTAGGTCTACTGGCATTTCCACCATTTCTCCTTGCAATACTGGAATTTGTGTAGTTGTAAATGCCCCACACTATACTCTTAGAGCCTGAGCTTGGACGATGTTTAATTTCCTAAATTAAAAATTTATAATGGTTGTTGTGTGTATTGTTTTGAGGGCTATTTTTATGATTTTCTTCATATGATCTGCTGCTGTTAGCTGTGTATCAAAAATGATCCATAAAAACTTAAATGACTTTACTATTTCTATATCTTTATCATATATATTTTAAGATCATTCTAATTTCCTTTCTTTTCTTTGTAAAAAACATTGCTTGAGTTTTTTCTGTTGAGAGTTTAAATCCCCATTCTGTTCCACAATTCACAACTTTACCAATAGCTTCTTGTACTTTCTTTGATGTATGTTTCAGATTTCTTCCTCTCTTCCACAGTGCTTCTCTGTGATCTCTCTATTCCACCTGGAACTAATGTAAAGATGTCATCTATCATAATGATAAACAGTAGTGGGCTAATGACACTCACACACAAATTGGTTTGATATTTTTTCTCCTAGTCTTACTTCTATTTTCCTTTCATTTAAAAAAAATCTTTGATGCGATTACAATCCGCATCCGTGATTACCTTAATTTAACAAATGAGTCTTTTTTTGATCACTTTGTCTCGGAGAAACACCAGGTCATATGGTCACGTGGTCTCTCGAACATGCTGTCTGATTTACATTTCAACTAGATCCTCCCGTGGGAGTGGACTTGGATCGGGATGGTACTTTAGGAAGAACGCAAGAGGAGCTCGGGCTGTTCTTCTATGATATGCCTGTGATCTGGAAGGCTTAGAGCTTTTTCAGATCACTAGCCTCTTGGTATTGTTTCACCTTTTTGCTGTGTAACGTAATGTTTGTTAAAAAATGAGATATTCTTGTCAATAGTTACTCTTTAATCACTTTCTACAATAATGTTATATGCTAAGAACTAAAGTGTCACATCATGTAACAAAGGTTTAAAGGGTTAATTATAACGAGTGAATGCATTTCTCTTATTATTAACACTTATTAAAACAGTTTAATCTAACCGTAATCAATGCTAATAATAAAGGTAAACAATATGGAGTCAGATAAAAGATAAACCCAATAATTAAAGTTCTTGCAAGCTCTGAAAGATAGAACAGAGCTGAAAACTTTCATCATGTTGGATCAACCCATGGACCAGCCTTATATTTTTATTTTACTTTTAGGTATATGGTTGTTTCTGCTACTATTATTATTGCTGTAGGGATCTGGTTGTATAGTTCCTCTCTATCAAGATTCAGGTCTATTCTATTTATTAAATCTTTGATATTTGTTTGAATTCCTCCCATTTCACTTTTCTAAATATCCACTTTGGTACCCCAACTTTGTTTCTATCTTCTCTGTTTCCCCAATCATACATTTTATTGGAAACTGAATGCTCCCTAGTGTGCTTTTTGTTTCTACTTCCCATCTACTTAATCCTGAAATGTTACTTGATACTAGTGTTAAGTCTAATTTCCCCATTGTAGTGCTTTAATTCCTGTCCATTAGCTAGTGAACTTCTGGCATTCCACTGGAGCAAGCAAATTATTAACCTGCATTTGAAGCCTGTTTCCCTCCTGCCTCTCCGCCTACCCCCTCCCCTTTTTTTTGCCTGTCCGGCCCCTTTTTAGCCTGTCCGACACCGTGGCTTCTGGAGTTAGTGTCGCTGTCGCAGTTACCGGGGAACGTGGCAGGCCACCGGCAACTCTGTTTCTTGCCTGTGCGGTGTTCGATATGTTTGGGGGTCGGGGGTCTTGTTTCGTTGAGCCTGCCGGGTCTCCAGCTGGTAATGGTCTGTACTAAGGGAGGGTGTGGGATCGGCGGCTACGGATTCCTCCCTCCCCTTCTGCTGGCTGCGACCATCCACATATTGGTCCTCGGTTTATTTTCGTTGATTGTAAAAAATATATGTGACAATCAAAACTTTTCAAAAAACACCCAGACATGTGATTGTAAACAGAAAGCTCCTCCCCCTTTTCTCTGATTTCTTTTTGCTTATAAGACCTTATTGTCCTGTGTCCACCTTTAGTTTTCAAACAACACGTTAAAAACTCTTCTCATCACATGTTACAACACAGACACCAGACTTCACCACCACTGTCTCGTCTCTTTTTCCCGCTCTTTTTCTCTACACTTTCCACACCTGGTGACTCTAGCCCTGCTATGCAGAATATTTAAACCAGGGATCAATAAAAATATAGTTTGACTGTTATGAGGGCTGGTGAAGGTTGTACACTTACCCACACACAAAAAACACCCTTGGTTACCAGATTAAAATGCATTTATATAGCTCCTGGGTTCTACCAACATGGTATCAACCATCAATACATGTGCAAACAAGGAACAAAAAGAAGCCTGCTGGCTCGTTTAATATGTGAGGGCTTCTCTCTTTTCTTCCCAAGTTTTTCGTATATGTCCTAGATGGTTTATTGCTGCCTTGACTACTAGTTGGATTCGATATCTGCTGTGCTATTTATTACTCCAGCTATGAATGCCACCAGATCCCCTTTCTTTACATATATCATGTCATTTAGTTGTTCTTGTGGTTCCCTAATTTTAGTTTGTTCTGTTTCATGTCTGATGGTCTTCTCTTGGTCTTTAGTTACTTTTACTGCCTCTGTGCATGAAATTTTTCTTTCAACCCATATTTTTTGTATGTACTCTTTTTTCATGACCTCACAACCTCCATATGCTACACTATGAGTCCCTTCATAGTTACAGCTTTTTAGGTGAAAACCTGCACCACATTTCCCATATTCATGGTCTCCACCACACCTTGCACATCTCCTTTGTTCCTTGCACTCATTGGCTATTTGTCTAAATCTCTGGCATTCGTAGCATCTCATTGGCTTCGTTATATATGCTCTAACTTGACAGCTAAGAAATCCAATATATACTTTGTTTGGAATAGTTTCTCCACAAACTCAATCATCACTGTGTCACTATCTCTTTTCGCTGATACAAATGCATTGATACCTTTTCCTCCTTTGATGTTTCTCTTAATCATGGAGTTTACTGTTAATGGCACTCCAGTTATTACTCCTCTGCTTCCTCTTCCACTATGTGCTCCTACCAATCTGGTGTTTTCAACTTTAAATTTCCCCAGTTCCTTTAGGTTCGTTGTTTTTGTTGTCTGCTTTATTTGCACGTTTAACTAACAGATTCCCATTGTTTAGCACCTTTGCATATGTTATTTATCCTATTTTAGCCGCAAGTGTTGATGTTAGTAGGAACGGGTTGATTTTCTTCACGTATTCCTGGATTTTTTCATTAAATTTGAGGATTACTAATACTATATTGTTTTCGATATTCTGACATGCTACTGAACTACCCTAATCTTCTTCACTTCCAGAGTTTCTTTTCTCATCATTTCTCACTCTTTTATTTCCTTTTCTGTAATTCTCCTAACATCACTCCAGTTATTTTCAGCGTCTTCATCCCCTAATTCCATTTCTGCCCAGTGTCCTACCTCTGATCCATTCCTAGAGCAATTCTGTATATCCACTGATTGTAGGGGTTCTTCGTTGATTTTTCCTGTTTTTCTCACCAGATTTCCTCAACCCTGCCCTCCAGAGGTTGCCATGCCAGCTGACTCCCGTTGGTTCCTCTTTGTGTATGTGTTTGGATTGCAACAATTTCCAACACACCATGCGAAAGTAAATGCAGTTTCAAACTCCTGCCTCTTGAAACCCCGTCCCGCCAGGGTGAAGGTTATTGAATGTCTCTCGATTTGAACCAAGTGTGTCTCACATGGCCGGCGGAGTGAACCTAAACCGCAGTCATCGCCCCACAGTGCTGGTTGTAGATTTCCCTGTCAATGCAAATCTATTGGAAAAAGCTGTTGTTTATAATTACAAAATAGGTTGTATATAACAAGCTACATGTGAGAGGGTGTGTGCGCCCGTGTGTGAGCCAGACTCGAGGATTAGACTAGGAAATGTTTATAGTTTCTGTCTATCGGTTCCCTGTGTTCTTTCTGCTAGTGTGCATGTCCTGCATTCATTGTTTCCTGCTGTGAGCTGAACCTTATTAACTTTTGGACTGAAGCTGATTGAGGTCCCCTGCAGCTGATTACCTGGAGTGGATTTAAGCAGAGCATTCCGCCAGAGCTAGTTCTTCTCTCTACGGTAGAAAACACTCTTGGCTCTTTAGTCTTGGGTGGATTCTTTTGTGTTTTTTTCAGTTATACTGTGGTTTGTCTTCAGATCCAAACCCTGCCAGCCTGGCCTTGCCTCCTGGATGTGTCTTGCACCACCTGATTGAGATCTTCCTTATGAGCACTTTGGATTCCTTTTTCTCTTTGGATTACTGTTTTTAACTGCTGTATGTTTTGTTTTCCAACTCTTTTGTTGAGTATTTTTATTTTAGACAAATATTTTTTATTAATTATTTTATTTTGGATTCCTGTGCTGCTTCTTGCTATCTGAGTCTGACTGACAGACCAAGATCCGCTGTTTTGCTTGAGATTGTGTGTAGCGTTTACCAGATGAGGAGTACAAAGACAGGTCTGTCTTGTCTGTAGTCAGCCAAGCACGATGATGGTAGTGTAATGGTCTTGGGCTGCAATATCACTGCTGGCAATGGGGAGATACAGCTAATTCCTGCAAACATGTATTAAAGCATAAGGAAGCAGAACATGAAATCCTCCCAGCATGATAATGACCCCAAACACATCTCCACCACCATGGTAAAGAAGCTGTGGGTAAAGGCCACGCTTATCTCCAGAGCTAAACTCCATCGGGGCATCCTCACAGTGAAACTAGAAAAGGGCAGTGTCTCCAAAATCCACCTGCTCTATAATGTTGTCCATGTCCAGTGCAGGAAAATACATGTAAAATTATGAAATTTCTCGAGCTTGCCAGGGGCCAACACATCTTTTCTGTAACCAACCACAGGTTTAGATTGACGGTTTGATGGCTCAAATTACTGATTTTTCAAACCAGCTCTATCTTGCCTCCATGCGCCTCTTCCTGAACATAAGATCCTTCACAATGCCATTTTTTCTCTCCATCTGCAGAGGATCACGTAAGGGTCTCCTCATGCAAGGGAAGGCGTGGAGCTGGGGTTCCACGCTGTGGAAGGCTGGGGACCACCGCTGCAGCAGGTTGCAGGGTAAAGGAATGAAGATGTTTTATAAAGCACGGAGGGGTCACGTGCTCTTCCCCAGGTGATATGGATATTTGCGTTTCACGGTGATCACTTGAGCAAAAGCCCGATGGAATATTTCATGTGCAGCTCGCTCATTGGAAGAAAACAAAAAAAGAACCTTGCCCTAATTATTCAGTCTCCCACCAGCCCCCCTCCGGATGCCATCCCGATCGCAACGGCTGCCACCCTCGGTCGGGCTTATTTTCACACTTGCTCTTCGAATTCCAAACGAGCCTTTGAGCCGTGAACCCGTGACCCGAATACGCCGAGCGCCGGGACACAAACACACGGTTCTCCAGCCGCATGCTTTTCTGGGAGTTGTAGTTTTCAAGAGGTCGCCGGCCGTCGCTAGGGACCAGATTGTGGACTACAACACCCACAAACGCTCTCTCGCCGCGCACGCGTCGGTTTCTGGAGCTGTCCTCGTCGGTAGTGCTGCTCTGCTTTTCCCGGAGCCTACGGGTTTATGGACGCGATGGAAGAAGAGCTCAAATGCCCGGTGTGCGGTTCTTTCTTCAAGGAGCCGATTATTTTACCGTGCTCCCACAACATCTGCCTGGCGTGCGCCCGGAACATCATCGTGCAAACCCCGGAGGGAGAGACCCCTCCGCAGAACCGGAGCTCCGGGATCTCGGACTATGACTATCTGGACATGGACAAGATGAGCATGTACAGCGAGACCGACAGCGGCTACGGCTCCTACACGCCGTGCGTCAAGTCTCCGAACGGCGTGCGCCTGTTCCCGTCTGCGCAGGGTCCCCGGCACTGCTCCGTCACCTGCCCGCTGTGCCACCGCAGCGTGTCGCTGGATGAGCGCGGGCTCCGGGGATTCCAGCGCAACCGGCTGCTCGAGGCGATCGTGTCCCGCTTCCTGCAGAGCCGCGGATCCTCCGTTAAATGCCAACTGTGCGACCGAAACCCGGTAGACGCCACAGTTATGTGCGAGCAGTGCGATGTCTTCTACTGCTCTCCGTGCCAGCAGCGCTGCCATCCTTCCCGCGGACCGCTGGCCAAGCACCGGCTCCTGCCGCCGGCTCCGGTCCAGGCAGGCACCGCGCATACGGCAGGAGCCTCCGCGCGCAAACAGGCGACGTGCGTGGATCACGAGGCCGAGAATCTGAGCATGTACTGCTGCAGCTGCAGATGCCCCGTGTGCCAGCAGTGTCTGGAGGAGGGCAAGCACAACAGCCATGAGCTCAAGCCGCTGGCCGCCGTCTGGAAGCAGCACAAGGTAAGCGACAGCTCCGGGGGTCATCCATGGGCTCGCTAATATTGCAAAAAAATGCCCCCTCTCGAGACAAGGGATCGAATAAGGAGATGATAGTGTGAGTGGAGAAACTGCAAAAAGGCTCCCAGAGAGAAACCATCCAAAAGAAGCTGATGCACCGGTCAGTCCGGGAGCTTTGCTCTTTATTTGATAGAAACAAATGTCCTGCAGACCATCAAACATGGACATGAATTGTCACAATTATAATCAAACATTTTGTAGTCTCAAGCCAATGTTAATTCACTGGAATGCAGACAGGATGGACATCTGTGCCGGACACAGGGAACTGTATTTTACATGCAAACAAACACAAGATTGTTTGGTGTCCTCTCAGATCCTCCCTAGACATTCATTTGGCTCGAGCCGTACACAGAGCAGAGAAACTACAAAACGTATCACAATAGAGTCACAATTTCCTTTACTCTACTGATCCAGAGGCTCCCCGAAGAAAAATTGCTGTGCTTAAAGCCTTGTGCTACAATATCAATGTTTTGTCATATTTACAGAAGCACTGTTAAAGGAACGTGTGTGGCATCAGTTCTTCTGGTGGTCCTGTCCAGGGAAAAACTTTAGGAGAAACAAAAAGAGACAAACCCCCATTGCATTCTGGGCAGAAAGATCCATCGCTTGCTAGAAGCACTCTGTTTGCAGTGCTGAAGATGTAACACAACTAGTTAGACATTGGTTGTTTTACCACCTCTGGTTGTGTCTGTTTAGTTCTGCCTAAGATAAGAACTTCCTGTATTCTAAAAATCAATAAAAGAGATGTTTGCCACTCCACTTCTCCAGGCTCCCCTGCTTAACACACTAGCTTCACTGGGAAGGCAGGAGAATAGTGTGTTTAAAACGTGGCTTCCATATGCCACTGCCCTCTAGCACTGTTGACCACAGTATGAAACACTGGAAGAGAAGCAGTTGTTTTAAGTTCCACCAGGAGATGGCAGTAGACGTCTGGCTGGACTCCCACCACATGACATTTGATAATTCCAGTACAACAGTTGTGCAAATCTCATACGATGAAATAGATTTTCTGAAGTAAATAAATCATCAGTGAATTTTTTTTTTTTTTTTTTAATGAATGTGCTTTCAGAATTATTTTTAAAACGGTTTAAACGTGGAAGTGAACAGTGAACATTTCTTTTCTGCCATGTTTCAAATGAACCCTGATATTTCTCCAGCACGACCAGCTGCAGCGGTGTGCTGGGAAAGGATTCAGGAGCTGGTTTAATCTGGTTTTAGTTGGGCCCATGCTATTCTTTGAGCTGACGGGCAGCACCAGGGATGTAATATTTCTGGATCATGTGCAGTATGATCAGACTATCATCTATTGAGGACCCTCTGCAAGACCCCCGGTGCTTGTGTGGATATGTGAGCTTTCTCCTGTGGTCAGACATCTGGAACAAAGACGATCACCGTGGCGAGTGTGGCATGTGTGTCATGGTGGAGTGACTGTCGAGAGAGATGCGAAAGCGTTACATCTCTTCTGACGTGAAGAAAGCACGGGACGTTTCATTCACCAGCAGCTCGCTCAAACCACGTTTAACCAAAGACTGGGTTACGAAACGGTTAAAAACCCAGCATGAGAAACCCAACAGTGGGGTTTTCACAAATTGAACGTTTGTGAGGCTGCTTCAAGAATTGGTTTGGTTTTGTCGTCTCCTCTCTGATTCCACCTCTGCTCGTCGGGTCTTGGATTGTTAGATCTTTCTGTATGGATGTCCTCAGCTCTGTGTAGGAGAGGCTCCCGGTGCTGGATTCCCACTCCCATGGGGTCTGCTTTCCCCTCTCACACGCTGTAATGTATTCGGATGGTTTTACACACATCGCCTGAAGCTGTTAGTTTCATCTGTTCAATTAGAACGACACCTTCGCCTCGGGTTTCTTTCAGGTTTTATGCTTTTGTGAAGGACAATGGCTGGTTCTCATGTGGATTTGTTACAGGCAGAATTCAAAATCAATGAAACACAAAGAAAAAAAATACACAATGACACGATGCGTTTTTAACTTGGGAAAACGCTATGAAATCCCGTTTAAATTTGTATTCCGTAGTACTCCATCGATGCCTCAAGCTGTAAACTTGGCTAAGTTGCTTTTGGGATGTTTCACCCAATCCTCTTTTCAGTCGCGCTGTTAGGTTTGATGTGTATCAGTGACGTCTGGTGAACAGGATTCAATCTGGCGTGTTTAGGGTCACTGTCCAGCTCACAAGTGTTTCGATGCTGTACATTTCTCTCTCTCTCTGCGTCTGCCACTGCTGCCTCCGTAGGGGAACTATTGAGCAGTGCCCCAAGCATGATGCCTGGCATTCGTGTCATGGTGTTCAATCTTTGTTACATCGCATGAAATCCTGCAGAGAAGGTTCTCCTCCTTCTGCAGAGTGTCACCTCCCTGACCAAAGGGAGGCCCTTCTCTCCTGAATGATCAGTGTAGATGGTGCTCTGAGTCCTGCTGCTTCCATCTATGGGTGACGCAGGCCCCTGAAATCAGCAGAAAGTGAATGTTTCCAGATTTGTGCTTCGACATTATTGTCTCTCTGAGCTCTGGAAGCAAATCTTCTTTCTTGATTCTTTTGTTGGTTCACAGAGAAGTGTTTTATTTGACAAATGTGGGGGACGAATGAAGGAATTTAATCCATTTTAAAATTAAAGCTTTATTATAAAACGTGAAAAACCGCAGCTGTCTGACCCTCATCCATCATCATGAAGTGAAACAATGTGGAGATCTGAGGCTTGATCATTATCAGGAACAGATCCAAGTTTCTGAAGCCGTCTGCAGGGAAGACGTTAATCTTTTCCTTCATGAATAAATCTGTTTCTTTCATCACAGTTTTATTCATCCATGTTTTGTTCCAGAGTTGTTTTCCATTAGCAGGTTGCTCTTATGTCCACCCTGCTCCTCTGCAGCTACATCTAGAGCATATTGATTTATTTTTGGTGTCTGCATTTGATGGATTGCTTTGGAGATCTGCAGATGTTCACACACTCCCATTGAGGATTTAAATTAGCTGACATTTAACCTCCAACAAATTCTGGTCCTAGTCACCCTGGCCTTGGCCTGGAGAGACATCTGCGCTCGGAATGTCTGAGTTTGATCAGGTGTGTCATTAATTCTAAAACAAATAATTTTCCACTGGTTTCAGACCTTTTTTTTTAAATTATTACATTTTTCAGAATGATTTCAAATGCTCTCTACACACAATATATTAAAAGTATTAAAACATTATATATATATATATATATATATATATATATACATTTATATCACAATCAGTTTATATTAGATTTATAAATATTGTACACAATCATAAAACCCGAGACATGGGCCCTGAGTTAAAGGTACCTGGCTGAACCTAACACCAGCACTGACTACAGTAGTATTCCGTTTCTAATTCTACAGAGTATGATTTTTTTAAATGATTCTTCAGGTAAATTCCCAATAAAGCAGAATCATTTGTGTGTTTAACCATTGAACGGAATAGAAAAATAATCCAACAGTCTGTTGACGAATATTAAATAATGTTGCAATCTAGGGGTTGTAATCGTGTTAACAAAGATAAGACTGGAATGAGTTTTATCAGCAATACAAATGTACCACCAACAGCATAACTTTAGCTTCATCACTGAAGCGTTCCAGCGCAGGGTATTCGCTCTAACTGAAGTCTCATAAATCCGTGGTTTCCAAATCGGTGGTACTCAAGGATGTAAGTGAGAGGAGAGCGGGAAAATTTATATATAAAAAATTTTATCGAGAGGAGTTGAAGAATTGGATTTTTGGGGCTGTTCTAACAATCAGTGTAAAGCGCATCTCTCCCAGGCATCTTGAGGAGACACTTCCCGGAAGTGGATGGGGCAAATGATTGGATACGTCACCGATTCACCGCCAAGCCTACTTCATTATCGGTGTCTGACCAGGAGCCTAATCGAGATCAGTGAAAGATGAATTCTCACTGGTGGATTTAAGGAACCTGGATTCAGCCTCATACTGGTTTCTGAGCCCCCTGCACCCACTGTCAAATCTCTGATGCAAATCTTTAGATGATGTTACAGCGAACCTCGTTAATAAAGTTAGAATTAAAAAAAAGTGCTATTGATGGGAGCAGGATGGCAAATATTCATCACAAAGAATCAATATTTCCTCTGGATTATTTGTAATCACTAGGTATTAAAATAGCAAATCTCTGCCGCTGGTCACATGATCAGTCATGCTTTGATGTGGAATTGCAGTGTCATGGACTTGATGCACACATGCTCTAAATGTTTCGACTGTGAAATGTGAGGTTTGCTGAAAATACCTGCTTCTCTCTCTTTATGCTTTCAACATTGAAATTTAGATGAACATAAAATAACAATTGTACCAAATTAATAGCATTCCTCAAAAAACTGAAATGATACATATTTGACCAAACACGTGCTCCTCACACATTGAGGGACTCTTGATTAGACGTACTAAGATATGCAGAAAAACCAATAAATACATGTATACAAGATTGTTCCTTAAATAGAAAGAGACAGAATTGCTGATTAAGGAAATGGTTCCTGCTGTTCTAGCAGATTGTCGTGTTAGAGGCAAAGCCTTCGACTCAGAGTGGTTAATGCAGTGCATCTGAAGGTCTGCACTGAGGACAGCGTGTCTGTCTGTCTGACAGTCTGTCTGTCTGTCACTCAACACTTCACTCATCTTAAATGTTGGTGCACATACCATGTTCTAAACACGCACGCTGGTCATGTTGGGTTTTCCACTAGAAAATCTACAACCAAATATGAAGACCACTAGCTTGAGCTCAAAATATAAGCTTGAATACATTTCTCCTCCCTATCAGCATCATAACCTTGATCAGTGGTCCCTAAACACAAATCCCCTTCAATTCACTGTCAAAAAAAAAAGAGTCTGAGCAGTGTGAAGGAGGCATATCAGCAAAACAAGGGGTGTGATGGTGACCCCCATGCATCATTGATCCCAGCAGAGTCCTGGTGTCACGCTTTCTAACCCGCTGGCTCAGGCTGAGGGAGTTCTGTCAGGGTCTTGTTAGCAGGCTGGACAGCTTGCCCAGGCAGATGGCACATTATTAGGACGGGGAGAGAAAACTGAGAGTGTGTGCTTGTGTTTGTTGATGGGGCAATGCCTCTTACACTGATTTAAGAGCCAGCAGATCGAAGAAGGCCAGTGAGCCTCCAGAGGAGCAGCTCGACTGGGTATTTCCCACAGACTTGAGTAATCAGCACATGAGCTCGTCTATTGTGTGAGTTTAACCCTTTGTGTTTTACAAATGGGTAGAATGAAAATCTTGTGAAAACATACACCTCTCACTGCCTCTCACTGATCAGGTGAATCCACCATCCTCCCTCTATGTTCTTGAGTGCTGCTTGCAGGACATTACTTTCATCAACAAAACATAAATCAGTCTAAAGGTGGCCATCCATTCACTATGTACATATTTCGTTATTAGGGTGTGACCGAGCTCCAAATTATTCTATTATTTCACACCTACATGTCAAACCTAAATCTCAATTTCTGTTCAGAACATCTTTAGAACAAGATCAAAACAAAGACGTACCTATCTCACCCACTGGCAGGAGGTCTTTGCATGGTCTGGCAGACTGCCACGCCAATCCTGGCTCTAGAGCTGAAGATCTTTGCCCAAACCAGACCAGGCCCATCAGGACCAGACGAATCGGTTAGGTTTTGGACTTAATTTATAAAATTGAACACTGGCTCGGGCTTTGCAGTGCGCTTAGATGGTTGGGTGGTAGAGTGGTAGTGGAGGTGAAACAGAGTGTTCTCCTTGAGGATAAATGTTTATACCATGGTCTGTCTGAATACTGGTTTCTAAATGTCTCGCAGGTGTTGCTAAATTTCTTATAACCGCACAAGTTGCTCCACTGTGGTTTGTTCACTTACAATATCGATCCGCCGGTAACCATAGTAACTCACGGCTTTGATTGAGATTTGCAAACTTTTCCAGATTTGCTGAACTAGGACTACTGGATTATTTTAGCGTTTTCATAAACACATTCATCATTGAACCTGTTTGTTACTTTTTGGGGTCACGGGGGTCTGCTGGTGCACATCTCCAGTGCACATCGTTGGGTTACAACTTAAACAGGCTGCCAGTCCATCACTCACCGTCCATCGCCAGTCCATCACAAGGGGAATTTAATTCAATTAACCTGAAGCATGTTTTTGGGATTGTGGAATCCAAAACCCACGCAAGCACAGGGAAAACATGCACTCACAGGCGAGCCTCGAATCGCCAATCTTCTGGTTCTCCAGCACGCATTGGGCCTGGACACGTCGCCCGTCCATCGCAGAGTGTTATACAGTAAACTGTATATATTAAATATATATAAACAGTGTATTATAATATACTGTGTTACAATATAAATGAGTCATAAATTGAATTATTGAACTTTCAAACAACCCTGGGATTTGGACCCTGGGATTTACACGTTGATTTGCGAGCACAACAAGCAAAAAGCAGGTAATAGCTACATTTTTTCTTTGGTTTGATTGTTGTGTGAACAGCTACGCTCTCAAGCTGTTTACTGTTTACATCTACAGAGAACCTTCCTCGGAAATTGTTTTTTTTTGTGGACATCAATAAATCGTCAATTTTAAATGTATTAATAGAATCTTCTTTATATTAATAAACAGAATTTGGATGTCTATCACTGAGCTCGCATTGAGGTTGATTTGCACATGTAAATCCTACAGTGCTTTCATATGCAACGTATCAAGCTTTATTTCGGTACTGATAACGCCATAAAGATGCAGGAAAGGGAGATAAAGAAGAGTGTCTTTTTTCTAAACGTGAGGAAATATTTCCATGTTTTAAATGGTATTAATCCTCTGAGGTTGCTGGTAAAACCTAGTTTTATTTGTGAATGGAGGCCATCATCATCATGTATTTTACCCTCGATGCCACACTTTCAATACTGCTCCAGGAGGCTATCCGCACCATCTTCCCAATCAATCAAAATGGCGCATACTAGTTTTTTAGTTCCTATTTTAAAGGTGGATCGTCAGTCCAGCATTGACGAGTTCATTTAACACTGAAAATGTGATTGCAGTAACAAAAGGAATCATTTGTACCTTAATTTTTAACAGAAAGTTTAAGAGAAAGAGGAACTATCAGTTGCTAAAGCAAAACCAGCTTGTCGTCGTCATGCAGAGCAGCTCATTTTTAATATCCTCTTGAATATCTCCTTTTTATTCTTCATGACAGTTTTAAATAAAAAACGTTCTATAAGGATGAAACTAGAAAGGATTAGCTGTAAACTCCACAGAATGGTTGTCAATGGTGGGATACCTTTATTATTAAGGAAGCTTTTCAGCAGGGAACTGAATCATTGGTTGGTGTTCATTTATTTAAACAATAATGCGTGATGTTTACCCATTGTAAGCAACTGACTTCAGCATCCCATTATTGTGTGCAGTGCCATCTGTCCCAGGCACTGAATGGAGTGTCTGACAAAGCCAAGGAGGCCAAGGAGTTCCTCGTGCAGCTGAAAAACCTGCTCCAGCAGATACAGGTACCTGACCCCTCTTCAGATCTGAATATGTGAGGCACAACGAATAAGAGGCTACGCAATCTGTGATCCAAAATAAACATCCAGCAACTTCTTTAGTCGTTATCGGACCGTCACAAACCTAAAAAATTGAATGTTTCACAGAAATCATTTTGTAATGAGTTCTATTTCAAGTGGAATTGTATCCTGAGCACGGGATTATAAGCTATTTTTACTCTAGAGGAGGATTTAATACCTCAGCATACGGTCTGTGGAGAGAGAGGGGTGGGGGGTATTTGACTAGTTTTACTCAGAGCAGAATGAAACATGGAATGCTCTGCTGGAGATCGTCGCTGGTACAGTAGAGGAGATGACTCAGTCCTCCACGGCCTGGAAATAGAGTGTGGGAGGTGTTCTCTGTCTCAAAGTGAACGACTAGCTCCCACACGCTCAAACATCTTTGATAGATAAACCAGTCCTGAATTTGAAAATCCTGTTTCCTCTTAATGTTATCAGCTGCTAATGTGTGAAATACAAATAAGGCTCCAGTCGTTGAGATGTTTGATGTGATCCGAATGAAACTTGCCTGAAGCTTCCGCTCAGACAGAAGGCTGCAGGTTCGATGGCAGCTGGGGACTGTAGGGTTTGGATGTTCTCTTCGTGCTTGTGTGGGTTTCCTTTGGCACTGGTGTTCTTTGTGTGTGTGTGTATGACAGGAGAATGGGGTGGAGTTCGAGGCTTGTCTGGTCGCTCAGTGTGACTCTCTGATTGAAGCGCTCACTCGGCAGAAGGCCAAACTGCTCACCAAGGTCACAAAGGAGAAAGAGAGCAAACTGAAGGTTGGTGAACACATGCCCATTTCTAACACATCCAGCTTCAAGCCCTCAGTGAAGTCCCTTTCTTTGAATAAACATTTACATATTGTTGCATTTGGTTTAATTGACGGCGTAATGACGAAACCTGAAATTTTCGATTTTTTTAAAGGTAACACATCGAGGGCGTTTTTCAGCCTTTTACTTAATTTTTTGATTGATATAAAATGATTGTCGTATTTAACTCTGGAACGTATCATCTCAAACTCTTCAGCACAAGTGTGGGGTTGATAAGCAGGGCTGGAGATTAACACATTAAACATTAAAAGTGTATTCCTCCTGTAATTTGGAGACTTTGAACTGACCTTATCTTTCGCCATCTGCTCATTTTGCATTGACCCACGATCCTCGCCACATGCAGCAGATCTTCCCGTGCATTTGAGGGGAATTCTGCTATTCCTCCATCCAGCAGGGTTCCTGCTTTCAGCTTGCTTCATCAGATGCTTGGTTATAGGGTTTGCTGGATGCGCGGACATCGTTTTCTACTCTTAATTCATTTCTTCCACGCCAGTGGTCTGACAGCTCAGCTTTACACATGCCCTCTTTCACTACAGTGAACACATGAGGATTCGGGGGGATGCTATGGATGCAGAGATAGCAGAAAGCCAGAGGTGAACGTCAGCCATGGAGTGTTAGAGTCTTGGGAATTTTAGACCTGAGGCTGAGCAGCAGGTACGAGATGTAAGTATTTTAGCGAAAGCAAACAATACGGAGCCCCCTTAGCATGGAAACCCCTCTGGAAAACTGGAGCTTCAGATCCATGCACATCTATGGATCAATATTCAACACAGAACAGGAACAGTCTCTAGCAGCATCAATAATATAGCAGGACTGACCAGCAAGGTCCCCCACAGAGGACACGAAATACAGTTGTACCCCGAGTTACGAAAGTAATCCGTTCCAGGGGGACGTTCGGATCTCGAACATTTCGTATCTCGAAGCAAGTTCTAAATGTAAAACGTCTAATCCGTGCAACGGCTCTCAGAAACAACAGAATAAGTAGATGGAAAAAATGGAAAACCAGAGAAAAATCGTTTCTTCAATTCTTAGATCTACACAATGTTAATGTAATAAATGATAATAAAACACAAGCAAAAATCTGTTTTGAAGCGTATCTGACCTGTTTTCCACTGGGAGATAGGAGCGCAAGAACCCGGAAGCGCAGCACGACATCATACATACAAGCAGAAAATACAGCAAAACAGCTTGTAGAGTTGTTAGTATCTCTAATTTTTATTCGCATCTCAAAGCAAAACATTTCCCACTAGACCTTTCGTGTCTCGGACATTTTGTGTCTCAGGGTACCACTGTAATGAGTCAGGAAAGAGCAAATGATGGAAGCTGACACTAAGCTTGTGAAGAGATGACGATGAGAAGAAAGAACACACTAGAGATCCATCTTCATCCAAGGTGAGCAGGATTGATCTCAGCTCTGAGGGAGAGCTTCTGCTGGGGATATGACTCAACCAGGAAAGGAAATGGAAGTCATGGGAGATCGTCGCAGGTGAGTAGTAGCGTTCAGACAAGTGTTCCTGAATGAACAGGGAGATCATCTGAGGGTTTCTTGAACCATGGACCGGGAGCATGTGAAAGAGAGTGAGTGCTTATGAATGAGTGATTGATGACTAGAAGCTTTGTGGTTGGCTGCATGGGTGAGTGATTCAGGGATTGGGGAATCAAATGCAAGCGTTTACCATATCCCTCCTCCCTGAAGCTAATTAATAAAATCTATGACAGAAAATCAAAACACGAGCAAATTCATCGAATTCCTTTTAAACAAAAGAAAAAACAACATCATGAACATGAACAGATAAATGAATCGTTGGACATTGTTCTCCAGGATCTGCTGAAAATGAGTGGAATCCTTGTGACCCTCAACTTCAACAAGATTCCCAGTCCCTGCACTGGCCACAGCCCCACAGCATGATGGAACCACCAACGAGCAACTGCTTTTTTACACTCTGCATAATCCCCTTGTTTTGCCCAAATAATTCCATTATAGATTCATCAGACCACAACACCTTACTCCAGAGTGAAGCTGGCTTTTTTAAATGTGCTTAAAAGGGTTTTTCCACATCTCCTTGTGCAATAGTTGAATGATTCACTTTCTTAGGGGTGTATGGAGATCAGGGGTCACTGAGGTCACCAAAATAATCTTGAGTTGTAAAAATTGGTGCTAAAGGTAATAAAAACAACAAAATTACAAGGCTGCCTAAATATACACCTGATTTTGTTTAAACAATTCTTGCACACATTCCATTATTCAAATACAGTGAACCCTCGTTTATCGCGGTAGATAGGTTACAGAACTGGCCGGGATAGCTGACAATTCAGACTTTTAAAACCCTCCCTTTACATAGTACTGTTAACAAACCACCCTTTAATGTACAGAACACTTAATGTATGTACAGTACCCTAATCTAAAACAGGGGAAACCGAGAGAGCGGGAAATGAAGTGGCCACAAGAAGATGCTGCGGGTCAGAGACAAGGGAAGCTGCAAACGTTCAAAACACCAATCACAGGCGAGATTACTGCATCTGATTAGCATTTCATGTTCAGTTTAATTTTACTAGTACTATAATGAATTATCGTATGATCACATTCTCTTTTGTTTAATTTCATTTTGTACTGAATTATACGTCATAATGCAATGAACCAACAGTACTAGCAGATATTAATTATTATTAATGCAATTAATGAAATATTTGGGGTCACTATTTTTGAAATTTCCGTAAAATCCGCTATGTATTTTCTCTTATAATATACATACGTAATGAAAAAATCTGCTAAGTCGTGAATCTGCGATCCCTGTATATGTTTTTTATAAATGTCAAAGAGATGATAAATGTGATTTGATCATTCCTTCCATTAAACAACAAACACAAATGTTTATAAAAAAAAGGAAAACCTCAAACCTGAATCCATCACATTTACCTTTAGAAAGATTTCCGTTGTTCTGCGCCTGAGCAACATGCTTCTGTTTTTGGAAACATTGTGAGGCACTTTCCTTTTATACGGCAAGAAACACTGTGCTTTTCTTTTTCGAAACGCTGTTGAAATGTTTTTTTTATCTTTGCATGTGTTTCAGTGCTCTCGATTACTATCTCTCTGTCTGATCATCATCAATCTGAGCATGTCTGGGGTGCATGTGTTTCAGACTGTGAAGGATCAGATCACCCACTGCACCATGAAGCTTCGGCAGACAACAGGAATGATGGAGTTCTGCTTGGAGGTTATCAAAGAGAACGACCCCAGTGGATTCCTTCAGGTACTAACACTTGAAGAAACAGATGCAGTGCAATAACAAACATGTACCTGAAGCACAGGTGGAGCAAGTTTCATGTACAGTGGTAGCCCGAGATAGGAAACTAATCCGTCCCAAGAGGACGTTCGTATGTCGTACATTTCGTGAACACGTCTAATCCGTGCAACGGCTCTCAGAAACTACAGTATATGAAGTAGATGAAAAAAATGGAAAACCAGAGAAAAATCAAGTAACGTTTCTTCAATCCTTAAATCTACACATTGTTAATGTAATAAATGATAATAAAACAGAATAAAGCACAAGAAAAATACGTAATATATACACAAATGTGAAACCTTACCTTGAGAATGAAGCGATGTGTCGGAGGAGGTGGAACGGATACAGAAAACATTACGGCACTACGTATAAAAGTTAACTTTCTCGAGATATTTCACGAATTACTGACACCAACACGGTTTCAAGCACAAGCGCAGACAGATGGAGAGACGCTTCACAGGGTTTCTTTAACTTGCGCTACAGAACAGCACTTTCCACATTATAAACATTATTTCTTTTACGACACCTTGACTCTAACATTTGTTATATCACATTATTAGTAATCTGTAAATAATGTTTCTCTGTGTTGTTGAAGTGTTTTGAAGCGTATCGGACCTATTTTGCACTGGGAAATAGGAACGCAAGAACCCGGAAGCACAGCACGACATCATACAAACAAGCAGAAAATACAGCAGAACAGCTTGTCATTGTTCCCATATCGAATTTTTCTAAGCAAAAAATTTCCCACGAAACCTTTCATATCTCGAAGATTTCGTAACTCGAAGCATTCGTATCTCGGGGTACCACTGTACAGGTTGTTCTGAGCATTAAAGAAACCTAGAGCTAATCAACAGAAGTCACTAAATGTGTGCTTGAAGCACTTAAAGCTACAGATTCACACATCTACACGTTTACTGTACTGGAACACAACTAAATGTATGTGTTGAAGTCACAGAATGCATTTAGTGTAAACAGAAATGAAGGGGAGGAGGTGCTGTGACTTCTTTTAAGCTGAAGAAGTTGAGAGGGAGCGAGAGCCATAGACAGATACAACTAAGAGGAAGAGGCCGCACATTTAAGAACAGTTCATTTATGAATAGAACGGATTCTATTCAGGATGATTATAGCACCAGCCGGGGACGATGGTGAATAATAACGTTCTGATGAGATACAGTGGTACCTCGAGATGCGAATGCTTCACGTTACGAAAAATCCAAGATAAGAAAGGTCTCTTGGGAAATACTTTGCTTTGAGATACGAAAAAATTCCATTTGAAACGTCAACTCTTGGCGTCATGTGACTGCAGTAAACTCACCAACAGTTGTGCTCTCCTTTCCTCCTGTCTAGTGCTTCTGCGCTCTGGTGCCCCACTTCAAGAGTGTCCCATTGAAGGGTACAAGGCACTGAACTTTTGATCATTATTGCACCAGAAACACTTTAAATCGTTTTTTAAATCAAGCAAAACATTATGTGTAGATTACCAATTGTGTGTTCGATTTTTTAAAGTGGAAACTGCTCTTCAAAAACGAAAGCTAAAGGTTTCACTATAACAAAACACATTCCACTTCATACATTTTTTTGTACTTATATTTTTCATTCATTCATTTATTCATTTTCCAACCCTCTTATTCCCTTTTTGGGGTCACAGGGGTCTGCCGGAGCCTATCTCCAGCGCACATTGCGCGAGAGGTGGGGGTACACCATTAGAAATTAACAGGAACTTAGAACAAAGTTGTCAATGCACAATTACCGTTAAGCTATTACCAGTGTCACGATTTACTCAAGTCTATGAAAAGAGATAGAATTGATCTGCAGCAGATGTCGTGTTAGAATTATTGGGCATTCCTGTATAACCAATCAAACACTTCTGTTGAGTGCGGTGTCCAATCAAAGCGTTTTGATTCGTCACTGAGTTCAACGCGTGAGCTGACTCTGCGTTTGAGATTTCTCTCATTATCGTAAGTTAAATGACAAACTGTAAGAGATTTTTTTTGGCTGTGAAAGTGGATAACCTGCAGTAGACTCAAGTCGTGGACTGATACTGAAATAAACAATGTTTTTTATTTTTATGATCAGTAAAGGCCATTAAACAATGATTTTTTTATTATTAGTAGACAGAATGGTCTGTTATCTGACAATGGCACAGTTTTTTCATAAATGCTTGAATGTTTCTGACCCATTATGACTCACTTTTTCACTACTGGTTCAGATGCTCTGCTGAGTCACAGTTTATGTCATATTCAGTGGTGGTGATGTTTTATGGGATCATTTGCCCTAAAATGACTTCCCTAAATGTTTTATATGGTTATTTTATTTATTTTTATTGTATTTTATTCATTTGTTTCCATTGCACTTTAATTAGTTGTTTCCTTAATTAAAAACAACCAGGTTGAATTTATATCCCCACCTTTTACTTTTTTTTAACTACACTAGAATCATCCACCCACCACTGTTGTTCAAAAATAAAAAAAATACTCAGTAAATTTTACTCAGAGTACAATTTTAGAAGAGTTACTTTGTACTTTTACTTGAGTAGATTTTTTGGTCAGTACTTTTACTCGAGTAGCATATTTTATTTCTCTTTCCACCTCTGACATTCACGCACACATTCACACCTAAGGGGGAATTTAGATAATTCAATTAACCTAACCCCATGTAAGAAAATCCACTCAAGCACAGGGAGAACATGCAAACTCCTTCCAGGAAGGTCACTGGCAGGCCTCGAACCGAAGGCCACTGGAAGGCCACAGTGCTACCCCCTGCACCACCGTTTTATTCTGTTTATAATAGTTTTATTATCATTTATTACATGAACAATGTGTAGTACTGTAGATTTTTCTCAGTTTTTTTATTTTGTTTTTCAATTGATACTGTTGTTTCTGAGAGCCATAGCACAGATTAGGCGTTGTAGATGTAAAACTTGCTTCGACCTACGAAAAATGTAGGATACGACTGCCACCCTGGAAAGGATAAATTTCGTATCTCGAGGTACCACTCACTGCCTTTGTGAAATAATAATGTTAGTGCTAAGTGTCTGACCTGGTCACTTTGGGATAACTCAGTGGAAGACTAGCACAGGAGAAAGACACAAACAGCCGTGTGCGACAGACATTCATCACAATGAGACGAGACAAATTGAACAAACAGTTAATAACCGATAAATGAACCAATGCATGCACTCAAATACATTTTTTAGGATCTTCATATTGAGAATTTATATTATCAGTGCGTCTTGCTCAATCAATCTCTTTTACTCTTCTGGTCTTCACATGTTTCTTCTAGATTTCAGATGCTCTGATAAAGCGTGTCCTGGCCTCTCAGGATCAATGGGTCAAAGGAGCACTGGAACCAAAGGTCTGTCCTGAATTTGCCTTGACCGTCAACACTGACCCTCTGATGCAGTCCATTCTCCAGCTGGACTTCAGCCAGAATAAAGGTAACAAATAGAACACACAGTTGGCACAGAATATTTAAAGTTCTGCATTGTTCCGTTCACACTGTGATAGGAATTATGTCATGTGACTAGTACGTAGATCCAAATAGCTGAAATAGTTTCGAGAACATAGGTCGGCTACGTGGAAATCCTGAAACATTCATGCATATCGTAGACGCTTTTATCCTTTTCATTTCATCAGGGGTGGCTTTCCTTGGAGTTCAAACCCACAACCTTTACCTTGCTCTACTGACTGAGCTGCAGGAATGTTAACTTGTTATAAATGTTACCGATAATAAACCAACCTCTATTGTGGATTTTCAGTTAATATGGCCATTTTTGAGAAGGGGGCAAGATAACACCAGACTTGCTTTTACAAATGGGTGTAAATGTATCAACAAATATCCTTGAGGATGTTTAGAGCGTCAACTGTCTGCAAGCGTCCACCATCAAGTGATCAAATTCACACTAAATCTAAAACAGAAGAGGTATTTTATTCTAGGCATTCTACAGCTCCTTTTGTAAAGATTAGGCTTTACTCTGTGACTCACTGATCCCCTTCTGCTTCAGTTTTCTACTTTTAAAATACATTTTTAACATAGTCCCTTTCTCAGAAATGTTTAATGCGAACAACTCTGAAATCTTTTGAAAGGACTGCACTTTCACCTCCTGTGCATAAGCTACTATTGTCAAAGGCAATCGGACAATGAAGTGTTTGTCTATTTTTATCCAGAATATCATTAATTTTAGATAAAAATAAAAGTTTAATGGAGTTTCTAGAAGCTTAAAGTGTTTAAAGTGAATCTTATTCATGTAACTTTATTAATTATATTAATATTATTTATTTTGTTATATTACTAAATAATAATTAGCCTCTTAAAATGGTTGTATATATATATTTTATTTGCTGAATAGTCAATAATGAGAATAATTTTTTCCTGTAACTTTAAAATAAGAGACACACACACACACACAAAAGAATAAAATGAGGTAAAGTTAAGTTCCTCATCACCATGTCCTTAGCAAATGGCTTTACGTCTAGTTTCATGGCAACTACACCTGCTTTGTCCAATATCATGTTTCAGATGGTCAGGAGGCTTCATTGTTGAAACAAATGCATGAAGGTGACCAGGGAGAGGATGAGAGCCCCGGAGGTATTTCAGAGCTGTTACGAATTGTTAACCCTGCACCTAAACCCAGAGACCCTCTATCCTTTGTTTGTTGGAGGCACCACCGACCGTCAGGACTGTTACCCATGCATGTTCACCCCTGTTCCACTGTCTGAAGCCTCTTTGGATTGCAGTCTGTGCCAAAATATGTTCAATATTTTGTTTTTCAGCAGAAATTCCAACCGTGCCTCCTCCACCTCTGCTGCAGCTGGAAAAATGCTGCACCAGGAACAACAGTGCCACTTTGGCCTGGAGGATAACAATAGTCCAAGCCCTGCCGGTCGAGGGTTACGTGCTGGAGCTGGATGATGGGAACGGAGGACCTTACAGGGTATCTTCGCTTTTCATTCTCTCAAAAGCACAATATTGTCACTCGCTCTTTACCCTAACAATGTTGTTTGATGAAAAGTGTAGTTCATGTTGTGTCCTTTAGAAATTTTGGTGAACAAAGTGTGTCCCTGTAGTCAGTGCTTAATTTGTTCCGCCGTTTGCCGGAACGCAATCCGTTTTCTCTCAATTTCTGGCTTCCAAGGATCCGGAAAATTTTATTCTGGGATCCGGTAATTATCTGACCCCATTTGTCTTTATCTACCCAATTCCTGCCCACCTTTTTCACTCTACTGTACTACAATGCATTCCCCCGACTCAAGAATATACAGAGCACTCGCCTATGCTGTGCCAGGCTGCCTTCGTCGTAGGCTGGTGCTGTCTAGTGATGTGTCGTTCAAGAACGATTCGTTCTTTTTGAACGAATCTTTAATGTGACTCCGTATGAACGAGTCGTGTTGGAGAGGGATTCGTTCATTGGCGCATGCGCATCATTCTTGTGGTTTTCCGAGCGTAACCCGTTCATCATCAATGACAGAAGACCGAAAAGACCCGAATGACTCGAAAGATGAACTAATCTTTTCTGTTTCCGGCTCATGGCCGCTCCGTAATGTTAACCAATGCAGCATGAGCCGGAAAGAGAAAAGACCGAAAGGACCCGGAGGACTCGCAAAAAGAACGAATCTTTTCGGGTTCCGGCTCATGGCCACTCCGTAATGTTAACCAATGCAGCATGAGCCGGAAAGAGAAAAGACCGAAAGGACCCGGACTCGCTAAAAGAACGAATCTTTTCGGATCCCGGCACTGTAGCGGTCACGTGACAAAAGTGCTAAAGAAGCCAGTCCGGACTGAGTGCACGGACTGCACACGTTAACATCAGAGTGAAGTAATTTTGTGTCGAACAAAAGAGATTTAAATCTAAAGAAGACAGATCAGAGTTTGGGTAAACCAGACTAAAAGACCCAGGTAGGCTTTAGTAATATATTTATATTCATTTTAAATTTAGCATTATAGTTTTGTCTTATTTGTAGTGTGATTCGCGTTTGTGTATAAAACGCTAGTAGATGTGGAAGTACACACAACATTTATTGATATTTTAGTAAAATGAACGAAATGACTCGAAAAAAGATCCGTTCATTTTACTGAACGAGACTCAAAGAACCGAATCCGTAAAATGATCCGAACTTCCCATCACTTGTGCTGTCCCCTGCAGTCGGCAGGCCGGCCCGTATTATGTGGAAATTAGCGATTAGATAAAAATATTATAAAATAAAATATAATAATTAATAATTATTGTGTTAGTGTGTTTTCTTTATTGTGCATTGTATAATGTAAAAAAAAAATAATAATAAATAAAATGCACTACTAGCAAGTCTGAAAAGGCTGCTGCTGGGTAATTTACGTCCTGTACGTAACTTATTTTTAGGCGGCATTTGGCCAAAACAAAAAGTGTCCTGACTCCTTCGTGCTAACATGTCTAAAAGACAATCAAGTTTGCTTTCGTTTTTTAAAAGAAACGAAGACTCAAGTCTATCATGTTAAACGGCCATTTAACATGATATTGAAGATTAAGATAAATTGTGTTGAAAGTAATCTAAAGGTTTTTTGTGTGTATATGTCTTAAATTATGTTGTAAATGATGTATGTAAGTCCTGCTGCTTAAAAGTAGGCATGTTAGACACCGAACCATTGCGTTCTGTTTGTGTTCCAGCAACTGTTTTGGGCCAGCCCCCCTGTCCGTCACCCAAGTCCTGTTGTGTTCCAGTAACTTCAAATTTACAAATTAGGCACTGCCTGTAGTGATATATGTAGGGACCTTATTGAACCCTCGGTTGGTTTGGTGGCACGGCTGGCAGCTTCTCTTAAGCTGGGTTCAGGCTGCACGGTTATAGCCCAGAGTTTGAGTCATCGACAGGTTTTGAGAAGAACAGCTCGAATATATAATAATTCCCTGAGAGCAGATAGATGTTCTAGGTCACAGCATCAGATCAGACACCCAGAACCAAACCGTGATCCGGTGAGTACGGACAGACGAGGCACGAGAGGAAAGTGAATAACAATCAGAACTGGGATCACATGGAAACAAACACCAAAACCTAGAGAAACACAAGCTGTGATATGAACAGGGAAGCAGGAGGAAAACACACAGAGATGGAGCGGTCACAGAGAAACGGTAGAACGCGACTGCAACCAGATCACATTCACCAGAGCAGAGTCATCTCCTGAGCACTCGAGCTGTGGCAGGCTCCTTCAGGGTTTTCGTTCCCTGAATCATTTCCAGTGCTATATGCAGCCTCCTCTGATTCAGCTCGGGTGCAGCTTGCCAGCCGTACCTTCAAGAGCTCTCTATTCCTTCCATCTGCTCCATCTCCGGCCAACCATCCAGTAAACCCAAGCTTTGCCTGACTGAATGTTCAGAGACGAGCTCTAACTGCCAATCAAAACACCAGCAGCCACTGGCAGCGGTCAGTCAAGTGCGTTTCTCTAGCGCTTTCAAAGCAGCATCGGAGAAGGAGGAGCCTGATGTAGATTATATTGTACGAACAGCTGAAGATATTTTACTTATTTAAACTATACGTCAACAACATTTTTGAGCTACTTGCACAGAGCCCCGTGACACACTTTCTGTCTGAAAATGTATTTTTGGTCAAAAACAACAAACAGAGACAACAAAAACATTTCAGAGACAGCAGCAGATGAGCACAGAACCTTGGAGTGTTCCACAGTGTTTTTGAAATTTCACAGTTTTCCTGCCGATGTTGACATCTGTAAACTTCTGTATTGAGCTTATTGAACCTAAGACAGGGGATCGTTTAGTCATTTCAGGGGATTTTAACTAGTTCTGTGTATTTTTTACAGAATATTGTTGTCATGAGACCTGCACTCCAGTGCTTAGTGCTCCGTGTGCGGGGGGAACAATTCTTAGTTATGTGTGGGATATTAGCAAGACTCCCCAAGAGTGGAAATATTGAATTATTTGAATAAAAACAAACACTCATGACTTACAATAAACAGGTGAAAGTCGGAACTATGTGAAGTTCATTCTCGTGCTCATGTGCGGGACTATTAGTTCATTTTTAAATAAAGGAACATACAACACATTATTTAATGTTTATTTCATTTTTGTGAATCGTGGGATTTTGCAAGCAGGAGCGGGAGAAAGCTTCAAGTTTACAGGCGGCAGCGGGAGGTTAAAAAAAAAAAGAAATGTGGGAAGCGGACTAAAAAATGTGTCCTGCGCAGGTCTACCTCAGGAAACGTGCTTTTCCAGCACATCCATAATAATGATCTATGATCTGGAAAGCTTTTTGGCTAAAATAGTAAAAATTAAAACGCTTGTTTCATTTAGCAGCTCACTTTAGTTGCTTATGTAACGTTTTAAAATGCATTGTTGTTTTTCTAAATACTTGTATTTCCAATGGCAAACATTTAAATAGTCCCTGATTGAAATCACGACAGGGTGCTTTCACAACACTGGGTAGTGAGAAATGAAGTGATGGAGCAGATTACTGTCCAGAGCAATCATCATCATTAGACATGGTTTCTACCAAAAGTGGAAACTCAGCCATGAAGTTACAGCACAGTAGTGGATTGCAGCGTTTTGCTACTCAGGTGAAGATATTCGATTAAACACGAGGTGAGATTAAGTTTGCAGCAGCTAAATGAGAGCTGCACACCTACTAACTAACCTTGATTATGCTGACCTGGTAACACTGTGCTTAATTAAAAAAAATGGAATTATGGGAATCAAGCTGTGTCTGTATGAAGGACAGCAGTGTAAAACCTTTCTCCAGTTGAACATAAACAATATACGCATCACTCACTACCTTTCTGAAAAAAAAAAAGTTCTGAACACAGTAAATGCTATGCAGGAAAAAACTAAATGTAGAAGTTTAGAACAATGAATTAGGCTGCAGGGCATTACGAGAAAAAACCCACACTCACATTTCTTAATTATATGTGGAGATACATGAAGCTCCAGCCAGAGAGGGTTTTTGCTGCAGGGTTGAGCACCGGCTGAGCTCTGAAGATGGTCATCGGCCACCACCTGGGAAGAACCGGTAGAGCAGTAGAGGCCAGAATCTTGATTAAACTGGGAGAGTGAATCAGGGAGTTCGGTGCTAGATGTGAGAACGCCTTTCCTTATCTGGTGACTTTTGGAATGACCAATCACCTGTGGTTTATTTAAGGAGGAAACCGAACGTCTAGGTTACCTTACGTAACCCCTGTTCCCTAAAGGAGGGAACGCAGATGAACGTCCAGTTCTTCGACTATGGGAGGTGGTACCGAGTATTTAATGGGCAAAGTGTGTGTGTAGATGATTAGCAATCAGCCGCTCTATAAGAGGAGCGCTTGCTCTACACTCATTCTGCTTCTTCCGAGGAGCCGAACCTACTTACCTCTCGGCACCTCAGATCAGCGACTTGGGCGGCAGCATGGCACGGGAACGTCTGCGTTCCCTTCTTTAGAGAACGGGGGTTACGTAAGGTAACCTAGACGTTCCCTTACAGTCGAGAACGCAGACGAATGTCGAGTTCTTCGACTATGGGAACTTTAACCATAACGCCATGCCTCAAGTCCATCCAGTCAGTCTGACTCTAAGCTGTTAAGGTTAGATATTAGCCAGATGCAAGACTGGGAATCTCCTTCTGCCCCTTAGCCCGGAATAAATCTATTGCGGGGTAGTCGCATGTGCTGTACAGCAGGGCGACCAGAAGGAGTGCACTTCTGATGTGGAACAGAGGTGCGCAGAGATCGCTTTAAGACCTGAAGAGGGCTACCAGCGAGTGAATGTCTCCCCGGCCAAAATAGGAAGGGGAGGACGAAAAAGCCATCGTTCTGCACCACAGATGAGGGGGAGGGGGGGCGGACGGAAATGGGGTAATACAAAACAACCCTAAAAGGGGTTTGTATAGAATACGCAGACAGGGCCACCTGCAAAACCTTCACTACTAGAACCTGACAAAACTGACTGCTCCGTTTTAGTGACATTTGGCGGCATCCCCTTGTTTACTTTGGCTTTGCTCTTTCAGGAAGTATACGTGGGTAAAGAGACGGTGTGTACAGTGGACGGCCTTCACTTCAACAGCTCGTACAATGCTCGAGTAAAAGCATACAACTCCGCTGGAGTGGGAGCGTACAGTAAAGTTGTGGTTCTCAAGACCTCGGATGGTGGGTTTTTTACTCCTCTTTTCATCACATGGTTTCTCTAATCAGCTCTGTTTTCAATAGGTTTCCTTTCTATGAGACACTCACACAAAGCTCGCTCAGATATTCTCTTTACTCTCGGCTCCCTGCTGTGCTTCCTTTTCTTTAATGAGCATCCTACACCCCTCATCTCAGCACCCTTCTGCAACATAGACTTATACGTAGATATCTTTCTTAAATATGACATGCTTTATAACTTTTATAACTCAATTCGAAATTACCCATGGACCAGCACCAAAAGTAATTTTACCAGTCCAAATGTATAATAAATACTTAATAATAATAATAATATTAATGCATTTTATATGTTTGGTCCCTTTCTGGACATTCAAAACACCTTAAACCACACTGTCATGGTTCAAACAAATAAACTGGAAGTGGAATTTTTATTTTTTTTTTACATAACATCAGGACTATTTCTTACTGAACCTGTGTGTCCTATAGTGATCTCACGAGAGCTTTAAATGAGAATAGTGTTGATACCACTATTATGATAAAAAAGAAAATGTTGAATTGTATAGCATGGGGACTTTTGTAGAAGAGCACTTTTATTTTATTTGATTTTTGATCAATCTTTTTGTTAAGATATCTCAAAAGCTACTATGAGCAGGTACAAGGAACACGAGCGGATGAAGGGACCACAAGAGGTTGTCAAGAGGATCACGAGCGGGTACTGGGTGAACGAGAGGGTGCAGGGAGCAAGAGCGGGTCTAGGGATCCCCAGGGGGTGCAGGGAGCAAGAGCCGTTTTTGAATTCTAATAATTTCTGTTAAATATATTAAAATCATGTGTGTGTTGCCCTGCAATGAACTGGCGACTTGTCCAGGGTATACCCCCACCTCTTGCCCGACGTGAGCTGGAGATGCACCAGCTAGTGGGCTTGTACCAGCAGACCCCTGAGACCCCAACTGAAATAAGTGGGCAGGAAAATGAATTAATGAATGAATTGAAATCAATAAAATAACTTAAATTAAGTTCCTTAATTTATGCACATGTCTAATTTGTTTAATATCTATTGCACACTTAACTCTCATAGTAACTTTAATTTGCTTCTGTTTTTGTCTCCTACATGAAACCTCTACGGCATGTGGGGTCATGTGACCCCGCTCCGTGAGTGTTTTTTTAGCCAATGTGTGCATTCATTTCAGTTGTTAGATACGTAGTAGATTGTGTGTGTTTCCTTCAAATATTTAAATAATAAAGTAAATGAAAAATCTCTGAGAGCAAAACTACTAATTCTAAATAAATAATCCATGTATGCATATGTTTAAATGGCGTAAATGTTTAAAAAGAGGACATTGTGCCACATTGTTATGTTTTATATTATTATAATAATATGCAAAATGTTACCAAAAGAAAAGAATACTCGTTTAAATTCTTAAAATCATAATTTAAATCATTTTTGCTTCATTTCTAACCAAAATAGCCAGGAGTCTCATTTTTCCCATGTCCAGCAGCTCAAGTGTAAAGGTTTATAGATTTTTGTGGGACTATAACCTGTGACTCCTGCAGCAGGCCAAAGCCATTCAAGCTGCAACAAACCGTTACATTGACGAGAACTTTAAGAAAAGTCGACTTACAAAGTAGTCTCAGAGGAAATGTTAATTAGCACAGGATTTGCTCGCTTTGCCTCAAGGAACTCTGTAAAACTCTCAGAAAACATAGCAGCTTCAATATTTCATTCTTTTGAATAATTCATGTCACTGAAGGAGAGCACACGATCAGCAAATTCTAAGGAGCTAGCGGTGCTGCTCTAGAGTGTGCTCTAACCTGAACGAACTGTGTTTATATCGATGTTTTAGGAAGCTCTTTCTAATCACTGATTCCTCTGAACCTGCAGTGGCGTGTTTCAGCTTTGACCCGACTTCTGCTCACCGGGACATCGTCCTATCGAATGAAAACCAGACAGTGACGTGTAACAGTTACGATGATCGTGTTGTGCTCGGGACGGCTGCCTTCTCGAAGGGCGTTCACTACTGGGAACTCAGCGTCGACCGATACGACAATCACCCAGACCCAGCCTTTGGAGTGGCGCGCATCAATACGGTGAAGGACATGATGCTAGGCAAGGACGACAAGGCCTGGGCTATGTATGTGGACAACAACCGCTCCTGGTTCATGCACAACAACTCCCACACCAACAGGTAGCCTTCATTTCCATTTTTTCAATCTTGTTAGTACTGGGTTGGACACCGGTTTGCCTTCAGAACTGGAGCGTTCCCTCCATAATCTGTTCTTTGTTAAAATCCAGATACATTTTACTGATTGAGACAAAATGAGATGGTCCTTGGGCTTTATAGTGGAACCCACTAGTGTTGAATAACCGGCCATTTTACAATAATGTCTTTATCACAACTTTTTTCAAACCCAGATGCCTTGAAATCGTTAAAAAGATCCTGCTGAGCAACTTATCTCACCAACTGTTGTCACCTTGTGGAAACAATCTGCAATAATGCATAGAATATGGTCTGTATTTCAAAAAACAGATTATATATATATATATATATATATATTATATGTATTTGGAAAGATGGAAGCTGTAACTACACAGACTTATATGTCAACCACACCAAAATAAATAACAACCATTAGAGTGTTTGCATCTGAATAAAGCAATTTAACAATTGAACCTAACAGGTCCTTCTCAAAAAAAAATTGCATATTGTGATAAAGCAAATTTTTGAGAGGTTTTCATGAGCTGCATGCCAAAATCATCAATATTAAAACAATAAAAGGCTTGGACTACTTCAGTTGTATGTAAATGAAGCTGAAATATATTAAAGTTTAATGTTTATCAGTGCATCACAGAAAATAATGAACTTTATCACAATATGCTGATTTTTGATAAGATCCTGTATATTTGCCACAATTTAGGGCGTTTCTTGAAAGTTTGACCTTCATTTTTGTACATTTTATTAATTGCTTTGAATGAACCCAACTGAACATATTGTATCCCTGATCTCTAAAATTCAATTCCAATGTTCCAATGTTATTCATTATAGTTTTTTTGTTGTTCTGGTGATCTTCTGCAGGGCTGAAGGTGGCATCACTAAGGGTTCAACTGTGGGGATGCTTTTAGATCTGACCAAACACACAATGACCTTCTTCATCAATAAACAGCAACATGGACCCATTGCTTTCGAGAACCTGGAGGGTGTTTTTATGCCTGCTGTTAGTCTCAACCGCAACGTACAGGTGAGCAGATCCAGGATTTTCAATCACAGAAAGACTCAACTAAATCTAGCCACAGGGGTTTCAAGCCAGTAACATCTGTGCCGGTCCCAAGCCCGGATAAATAGAGAGGGTTGCGTCAGGAAGGGCATCCGGCGTAAAAAATACCAAAAACCAAATATGCGAGTCACCAATTCGATTTCCATACTGGATCGGTCGAGGCCCGGGTTAACAACGACCGCCTCCGGTGCTGTTGACTTACAGGG